>BMAO01028169.1:0-45174 GCA_019973975.1 Trichonephila clavata
TTTTCATAAAAATCCTGTTAAATTTAGAACAGTAACAAATTGTTTTAAAACTTATATCACTGATGCAGGTAAAAAGCTCCAAAAAATTTTGCAAGAATTCATCAATAAGCAATGTAATAAAGCTATAATAAAAAATAGTAAAGAAATTATAGATTTTTTTAAAGATAAAAATACTTATTCAGTTCATAGTTATGACTTTGAAGATCTTTTTAACTCTATTGATATCAATGATGTAATTAGGGTAATTTTGGATAATTACAGAAATTATAACCTTAATATTAATTTACAAAAATTTAGAACTCTAATAAATTTTGTCCTAAAAGAAAATTACATTAATTTTAATGGTTCTCTGTACAAACAAACCAAAGGTTTGCCTCAGGGTGGCCCTGCTAGCAATAGTTTGGCTAATTTATATTTACACTTTTACGAAAATAATTATATTATTAATAATGATTATTACATTTTTAGATACATAGATGACCTAATTATTTTTGGTAAAAATAATAATTATAATCCCAATATCAATTTTTATCCGGAATATTTAAAGCTTCTTAAAATTAATAATAATCCTGTTACAACTAATTACTTGGATGTATCATTATATATTAAGGACTATAAATTACATAGCAATATTTATGATAAAAGAGATGATTTTAATTTTAACTTTCTTAAAGTTCCATCCTGGAATTTTAACTTATCCATCTCAATATATCGAAATATTATTTTGAATTATATTTATCGTAACAAGGTATTAGTTAGTGATAAATCTAATATATATTTAAATATTAATAACTTTATTAAACATTGTATAGAACTAAGTTACCCTATTAAATTTATAAAATGTTATATAACAGTTAAATAAAAAAGTTTTTTCAGTTATACAGTTTATAGATAGATGGCGCCTCTAGCTATGTAATTTTGTAATAATATATTTTATTAAAAATTAATCGTTTATGTCTGGATGGTATTTTTATTTTCTATAAATTTTAAAATAAAATATAGAAATTTTAAAAGTATATATATATATATATATGTAACATTGCTACTTTCTCAATACATAATAATTATATGCGTTACTGTTATTGTCCATAAGAAGCGAATATGTATTCACGTGGTAAGTCTATTAGTTTGGCTTTGATTTTAAATATTTTAGTAATTATTAAAAGCTATAACATTATAGTATTACATTAATAGATTATGGTTTTATCTATAATATAGTTAAACTTCTCTAGAAATTTATTGCTTTCCCTATGGCCCAGAATACTGGCAAATTCAGGTGAAGGTTGGCTGGCCAGAAAACTTTGTTTAAACCTGCATTCCTAGTTCCTAAGGCTGGGAGTTTGCTTTTAGTATTTCTGTGGCTAAATCTTTCTATTATGACGATAGTTATTTAGGTTTATAACTATTTTTGTATATTTTGTATATATATATATATATATATATAATACGACGATGTTGTTGGAATGGATTCTTTATATGAGATTGATAAGGCAGTACGGTGATTGAATAAAACTTGTTTATTATCCATCTTGAACACATATAACATTACAGGGACGACACAATTCACACACACAAAACAAAACACACTGCAGCCGGCTACATGTTAACGCCAAATTACAGAAGCGAAAAAGGAGTTGGTCTCCAGGAATCTCGGTATTTATAGGCTTCTCAAATCACATGATCTGAGTGGGTGGATAGGTGTAGTTTGAAAATACTCTCGTTAGGCGGTGGGTTAACTTATTACTAAAACGGTTGTCCTGAAGGGATGGACCATTGGTAGTTAAAAGTTATTTCAAAGGATTATATTACTGGGGGAAACTTATATCACTACTGCAGGTAAAATGTTGCATAATATAATACAAAACTTCATCAATAAGCAATGTAATAAAGCTGTAATTAAAAATAGTAAATATATTATAGATTTTTTTTAAAATAAAAAATATTTATTCGGTTATATAGTTATAGTTATATAAAATAATTATGACTTTGAAGATCTTTTTAATTCCATTGATATCAATTATATAATTAGGGATAATTTTAGATAATCATAGTAATTATAACTTTAATATTAATTTACAAAAATTTAGAATCCTAATAGATTTAGTCTTAAAAAGAAAACTCCATTAATTTTAATGGTTATCTGTACAAACAAACCAAAGGTTTGCCTCAAAGTGGCCCTGCTAGCAATAGTTTGGCTAATTTATATTTACACTTTTACGAAAATAATTATATTATTAATAATGATTATTACATATTTTTAGATACATAGATGAGCTAATGATTTTTGTAAAAATTATAATTTTAACCCCAATATTACTTTTTATCCGAATTATTTAAAGCTAATTAAAAACTAATAGTAATCAAGTTAAAAACTAATTATTTGAATGTATCATTGTATCTTAAGGACTATAAAATTACATAGCAATATTTATGATAAAAGAGATGATTTTAATTTTAACATTCTTAAAGTGCCTTACTGGAATTCCAGTTTATCAACATCTATATATAGAAATATTATTTTCAATTATATTTATCGTAATAACGTGTTAGTGATAAATTTAATATATATTTAAATTTTAATAACTTTATTAAACATGGTATGAACATGGATACCCTCCTAAATTTATAAAAAAGTTACCTAACAGTTAAATAAAAAATATGTTATTTGTTGTACAGTTAATCGATAGATGGTGCCTCAAGCTAAGTAAATTAACAATATTATATTTTATTTAAAATTAATTGTATATGTTTGGGTGGTACTTTTATTTTCTATAAATTTTAAAATAAAATATAGAGTTTCTTAATGTATATATATATATAGTAATTAATGTTATTTTATCAAAACTTAATAATTTTATGCGTTACTGTTATTGTCCATTGCCCGGGAATATGTTTTGCAGTACTCACGTGTTAAGGCTTTATCTAATGGTTTTAACTTTGATTTAAAATATTTCAGTAATTATTACAGGCTATAATATTATCGTTTAACATTAAAAGATTATGGCTTTATTATAACAATAGTTAAACTTCTCTAGAAATTTCTTGCTTTCCCTATGGCCAGAGTATTGGCAAATTCAGGTGAAGGTTGCCTGGACGGAAAAAACTTTGTTTAAAACCTACACTCCTGATCCCTAAGGTCAGGATTTTGCTCTAGTACTACTGTGGCTAAGACTATTCTATCATGACAATAATTATCTTAGGTTTATAACTATTTTTTGTATATATATATATATATTTCAAAAAATATACTAAAAATAGTTATATACCTAAGATAACTATAGTCATAATAGAGAAGATAGTTTATATATATAATCAAAATTTCTCTACAAGAGAGAGATAAATTAATATGATTAATACTTAAATGAATTGGAATTGCAAGAAAACCAGACAAAGAATTTAAAAGGAGATATGAAAAAATTGAGCTATATATATATATATATAGGGAGAGTGTTGGAAAAGGGGATCCGTGAGCAAGTTTTGACTATAAAAAGGAGTTCATGGGTTAAAAAAGTTTGGGAACCACTGGCTTAGAGTATATTTAAGGATCAGTTAGGGGACTTAACTGAATTAAATAAACTAAAATTTTACAAATAGCGACTGTCTCTTTATTTATGAGCAACTACATTCCAGGGCCTCCATTTAGATGTCATCCAAATCGTGTTAAATATTTAATATCCCTCAATATTTGATACATGGGAAGAGCCATTAGAAACGGAAATCAGGTGTCACCTGTATTCAATGACTAAAGGCTTTCATAATTTCATTGCACATCCCTGGGAATAGATTACCTTTATTACTTTTCCCAAGGGAATGTAATGCCCTTAGAGACGATTCTTTGTAAACGGAACAGGTTCGCAAAGTTCTTAAATTTTTTAAAAAAAGAATGAAAAAGCAGACAGTATTCTTAGAAGCCACTTATACACTCATCAACTCGAGAAAAAATGACGTCTGTGAATGGTTATGAATAAACAAGAAGTATTATTAAAAAATAAAATCATTTCGATGCGTTCATTGAATGATCTGTGAACCTGAATTCAATAACTTCTTGGTGTTGTGTGTATATTTCGTGGAATAATTAAAGAAAGCAAAGCAGCATTTCGCTATTCATTCCATGCGTTGCTACTTTTGCTTTGGAAGTTATTGTTTAAAGCGATATGGTACCATCTTCACAATTTTTTTTTTATTTTTAATATTTGATACTTGGTTTTAATTGTATTTTATAAAGGTTAACATTTAATAATAATTCCACACAAAAATTTTTTAATTTGTTGCAAAATATTTGTAAAATGTAAATTTTTTTAGCATTTTTGAGCATTTTTTAAATCTTTAAGGCTTTTTTATATATGTCTCTTTTCTTTCAATTTTTTTTTCCAAATACCTTATAATATACTACATAAAACTGTGCATGGGGTTTTTCTGCTGCTGCTCTTTAATTTTTTATTAATTTTTTTATAGTTAAACTTCCAAAAATTAACAAAAAAACATTAATTTTGAATTTGAAATTTTTTACAAAATGTACTAAACATGTTAGAGCTAATTCCATGCACAGTTTTACAAAACATACATTTCAGAACATGTATAAAAAATTTCAAACCCATACTTCAATTATCAAAAAAGCCTTAGGGTTTTGAATAACAGTATATGTACAAAAATTCAACATGGAGAAATATAAGTTTGAAGTTTTCATTCCATGAATAGCCTGATATAATATTCATAAAATAATCTGAAACTTTTGTGAAATCTTAATTAGCTTATTTAAAACTACTTACCATAAAAAATTGCACAAATGTAGAACAATTAAACAGTATACTGCCATAATGAATATATAGAAAAAAACGAATGAAAGATCAATATTTCATAAAACTTTATCTTAATAATTATAAAAAAATAAATACACACACTTCAGAGCTAATTCCATGCTCAGAGCTAATGCACAACATGTACAAAAGATGTTTATGCCTTTATTTTTTATTTCCATGAATTTAAAAGCCTTCGCATGTTAAATATTGTACACGGATAAAAGTTAAATCAAATAGCAATTTATAGGTAAAATACATCAAAATTTAAGAACTGTATATGTGCATTTGTTTAAATAAATATCTTAAAATATTTTAATAATGAAAGTGTTGAATTTCACACACATGGGATATATATATAGCACCAAAAACAAATATATAAAAATGGGAGAGTTTTTCTATTCTTGCGAATTAGATTTTTAATTATCTAAGTCATCAAAATGAGAGTTAGTATTTGTGCTTTGGGAGAATCTGTTTTGAAGTTTTAATTTCATTCATAATAATATCATAAAAAGCACGCACAACTTTTAAATCTTGACCAAATCCATTTGATCTTCAGTAAATAATTCACAAACTAGAATTTTTGCATGAATTGCATAATTCTTTCTTAAAATGATTTATTACTGCATATATAGTGTCAATCTCTTTGATGTGCATTAGAAAAATAATTAATTCATTTTTATCAGGCTATTTTCTAGCAGATAATCTGAAATGTAGGCGTGGTAGTTGCTGTTTAGCATCAAACATTGCTCCATTACTTAATGGAAAATGCAGGTAAAGCTTTGAAATTTTCCAGGCATATTTATAAAGATTCGGGGCATCAAATAAGCCCATAAAATTTTTTTTGACAGTTTAATGATTTTTAGGGTACCATATCGCCTTAACAGGGCGATGGGAATATCACAAAACCTAGTACAGTTTTTGTAACTCATCCGCATTTTGTACTATTAATTCTCTTTTCGTACATCGTATCGTATGGATTACGGAAAAGTTAAGCTTTAAAAATTTGACTGGTTTTTTTTTCTATATTTGATAATTAATTTAATTCCTAATGTTTTTACATACGCTTTTCGCTTCGTTAGCAGTTCAATCGGTCGCTTAGATTTTGATGTCCACTTCTGGCATCGGATTTATATTTGGCATTTAGTGATAATGTTTGAAATTTTTTAATGTAAATAGAAGCAAAAATATTACATCACAGAAAATGTCACTTATTTTACTGAGTATTTCAAATTTACTTTCAGATATTTTGTTTATGTTCATCGTTACTCTTTAATTTCCACATTATTTGAATCCGATTAGTTTATCTGTATAAATTACTTTTCCAAATATTTCTACTGAGTCTTTTTGTAGAATTAAAGTTAAAACTCTCCAAAATTTATTTTTTAAAATTGTTAGTAGAAGTATAATTTTAATTTATACGAATTTAGAAATCAAAGATATTTGCAAATAAGGTTACATTTTTCAGAATCTGAAGACAGTTTTGAAATCCCCATTTTTTTCTCTCAATTGTTCCTTCGAAATTATAACTAACACTTTTTCAAGCCCTTCATATATGTTTTGCATATAATTCATTCTAAAATTTTAATTCTCGTTTAAGGCTTTTTGTTTAATTTCAAAATTATGGAGGTATTTTCTTTCGCTCAAAGCTGTCTTCGGCTATGATGTATTAAGTATTAGGATATAAACCCAGGACCTGGAACTTTTTTGTGACAAAAGAACATCACCTTGTATTTTGATTTCATTATTATTTCTGTTAGTATTTCTGTTTGAAAAAATGCATGGACTTTTTTTCTTTCATACTATATGTTCTGCATATCTATCGTTTTTTTTTTTAACTTTATACATACAGAAATAAAGTTGGGGATTTCTCTGTGAATTTCAGGAAAGCTCTACACGAGAGGGGTCCCAGAAGTACCCGGCTTGACCGAGAGATGGCGGTAGTTGATTGAAAGATATCACTGTATTAGAAAGTAGGCGATATACAAAGCATATGTTTCAAGATGTCACGGTGCTTAGTATTTGTTTGGCTGTCATCTATAGTAAATGTTTTCGGTGAATTTTTGGAAATGGAGAAAAGTGGTCATGGTTATATGATACAATACTTTTATTCGAAGCCCAACCAATATAAAAATGGAACTAGATTCTACTCAGGGTGAGTCTGCTCCTTCGTAAAATTTCTCCTTCGTATTCGAGTTCAAAATGTTCGGTAGCAGAGTTTAAAAGTTTCCGTGAAAGAAGAATCCGACCCTGTTGATAATGAAACGGATGAAGACGAGGACAACAACAAGAGTAGTAGAAAATGCTGACGCGTTTCCCGCTTTAGAGAGAGCTATGCAGTGGTACGCGGCAGTGGCTGCGCTAGACCATGCGTGGACGTCGGCGAAATTAGGGTTCGCGAGGCCTCCTTTTTTCCCAGTCAAGAAAACGTTAAATTACATAAGCCGAATTATAGTAAACGAGATTTATTGCTAATCAAATGATGACAAAAATTACACAAATAGAATTTTTTATGATTAAAAATTTTAATTTAATTTAAATAATTATAAATAATTAAAAACTTTGCGAGACCCCCTCAAGCGCGAGACCGTCGGTGGTTGCCGACGCCTAACGCCGCCACTGGTACGAGGTCCTACTCAACTACTGCTGATGAAGAGAATCAGATACCTTGCATTAAAAAAACGAAGGTTTAAAATGGTGCAGCGAAAAATAAGTGATTATTTTTCACAATCAAGGTAAAATTGCGACATTTTGCACCTATTTTACTTTTTCTTCAAGCACGTTTCCCCCATGTGATGATTTTCAATATTTGTATATTGTCCAGTACCATGTACTGCATGGATGGCATTCGGTTTTCGGTTATCCTAACAATCGCATATCCAAATCGGGTCCGGTCCCAATTCATTCGGATAAACGACGTTCTACTGTATGTTGAAAAATAAGAATATTTTTCCCATAATTTTTGTGATTTCTTTGTTGGGACGGGTACTTCTGGCACCATCTTCGTGCATTTTCTAGCTCAGAAACTTATTATGAACACTCTTCGTTCTGGATAAAAAAATTATTCGTTTGGTTCAAGTTACACTCTCTCCAGACAAGGGGGACACAGAGAAGGGTTACACGGAGAAGATTTATTGAAAATATAACAATAAAAAGCTTTATTTACAATTTTATTAAAATGATAAAAATAAATAAAATCCTCAAAATTTATTTTAAATGCACTTAATTTAATTACAATAGAAAATGATCATTTTAGAGAAAATTCCGTTGCGTTTTCCAAAGGGACAGTTATTCTTATTATTTTCTTCAAAATATTTGGAAGAAAAAAATGAACTGTGCTTGCTATTCAAGAAAGAAGATTGGTTATGGGACTGCTCTTTTCCTACAGATATTATGGGACATCTAAATTTGAATTTATGAGACATTTAAATTGAAGAGTATATTCACGAAAAATATTCATTTTTACAACGGTTGTGGTCATATATCTTATTGTGTGTATAAACTTTTGCCTTTTTTGTCTCGATTTTGGAGTAAAAAGGTTAACACTTTTTATATTAATGAAGGAACTCTTTATAAAAGTTAATATATTGCTCCAAACTACGATATATTTAAAAATTTAATATCCATTTGGCAAGATTAATTCAGTATTCGGTGTGATGATTTTGAAGATGATAAAAAAATACTCATCTTTTCACAAATCAGCTTTTAATTTTTATGCATGCCGTTAATTGTTACCCACTAGATATCCAAATCGAAATTATTGACCTATAGGACCATACTACATTACAATGCACAAGTAGGAGGAACTTATTTCAACTTTAAGTGATCCGGATTCAGCTGAATTTTGAAAATTTGTATCAACAAGAAATTTTTCCTAATTTACACGATTTGGTAGTAAGATATTGTTATAAGTTTGGATCAACATGTGTTTGTGAACAAATATTTTTCTATAATCAACATAATATGTATAAATCAAAATATCACTCAAAATTAACTGATTAAAACAATCTAATTTCTTAAGGATTTCGCAAAAAAAAAAAAAAAAAAAAAAAAAAAAATGCACAAATTCCAAGGCCACATTAAGCGCTACTAACTGTTTAATAATTATTCAGAATTCAATGTGTCAAGTTACTCATTCCTAACCTAACTCATTGAACTTGTAAAAAGTTTTTAAGCATTTCTAAGGTTGTACTTTGTCTTATTTATTACATTTTTTTAAATTTTCACAACTTAGACTTGTATAAAAAATACTCTGTTTTCGCTAAGTCCCATAATAATCATATAAGTAACATTTTTTAACCTTTTCCATATCTTTTTTTGTTGGAAAAGTTTGAAGTAATTATTTTTTTTAATCAGACACCGGCACTGTCTTCCTAAAAAGATCGGCTGTAGACGGTTAGAAAAAAAAATTGTTAGCAGTGGGAGCATAGCTAGCTGAGACTACGAGGGATAAATGTTGCTACTTTTAATCATAAGCTATCTGGCCGAAAATAATACCTTAGAACCTCAACGTTCATGCACACCACGCCAAGGACTTAAAAGCGTATCCGCCTCTATTATAGAAAGAAAAATGTCTTATTGTTTATTAATGTCACACTTAGAAGCTACGTGAAGGCTGTTGGTGATGGACCTCGACATTTCAAAACCACGAGGGCAATACCTCAACTGTATCCCTCTCTTCAATCTTCCTCACCACGGCAACGAGAGAAAAAACCGCTTCAACCTCTCTGCACGGCGGGTTTTCAGTGGCAACAAAATTCAAATACTTGAAAGTTTCAAGAAATTTCTATCTCCTTTATCTAAAGCTCATATTTTATTGCACATTATCAAAGAAAGATTGGAGACTGTAGAAAATTCTACTTTATGTAGAGATGGCTCCATGTTAAATAGAGATCATGGTGCCAGAGTTGGTATCTATTGCAAGAGTTCATTCACTACAGCCTTCGATGGGGAAATTGGAACTATCACTGTTGCGACTCAACAATTTTCATTGAGAAAGTGTGTTTTTAACAAAGCTGTCATTTTATGTGATTCTAAATTAGCCTTTGAGGCCCTTGCACAAAATTCCCACTGTAAATTTCAAAAAATTTTGGGATGCAAACTGCTCTTGAAAGAAGATCTTGCTCATAAAGTTTCCTTTCAGCAGCAACAGCGTGGAATCGAAAACGCGGATATACTTGCTAAGAAATCAAAAGATCCGCGGGACGGCATTTCATTCCTCATTTCGACGAACATGTGATTTCTTTCTAACTCGGAAGCAGTGGATTCATCTAAAGACACGTGCTGGGAGATTAGAACGTGTGGACAATACTTATACTCTTGATGCCCCAAGAAACGTTGCTGTCGCACACTTCAGATTGTCGACAAAGGGTGACTGTTTGCAGGGATGTCTTAAAGCATAGTCCTACTGGGCCCAGGCCCAAGGCCTCGGTCACAATGAGGGCCTCGTCTCGTTCTCGATTCAGCCTTACTAAGATCACAATTTGAATAATTTCAACGACCAAATGTTATTCCCGATTTATTTTCTAAAAAAACTGGAAATTTTGGACGATACGTCAACTGGTTACGTGTGATGGTCATCGTCCATGTGTAGGCCTAGGCCTATCACCATACACCATCATTACTCATTCAGTCAAAAGGCGGTTTGTGCGTTTGTAAGTCATGCACATTTTTATTTGCTTAGGGTTTTTGACAACGCATGCTGTCTACTCTTAAGGGTCAAAGATGGGGCCTACATTTGTGTAGAGGCCCTACTTTTGCGGGGGGGTCCCAGGGCCTTAAGGCGTCCTTGACTCTTTGAGATTGACTGAGTGACTGCATTGCTGACTCCCCCAATTGTACTCTTTGTGACTCGTCATCCTATGATAGCCGAAGATTTAGACGTAAGCTCTGTTCTAATTGGTATTGATAGAATAATGAAAAATTCTGAAGAGTTCGAGTAGTGATGGCATAAGCGCTAATTTGTATGTGATGTCTGTAAAATAAATCTGTGTTTTTTTCTATTTTTGGCCCATATGTACACTGCGAGAAACGATCTTCAAAACTGAGAGCAAACAGCTCACTTTTGAGTACTTCACATTCTCAAAATAGCTCCGATGCACGCTTACTCAAATCTGAGAATCGGATATTCTCATATCGAGACACAAGTACATTCTCATTTTTGAACCTGTTACGGGATCAAATTTTTGAGAATGAAAGATCGATATGAGTATATAATGCACTCATATTTGAATCTGTTAATGTATCAAATATGAGTTAAAACAATAAAATGAGTATGAATAGCATTTATTTTCGGTACTGTTGATCTAATATGAATTTTTAACAGAAAAATATTTATTAACCCAAATCTTAAGGGATTTAAAAATGTGATACCTGAGTTGTAAATTTTCACTTTCTACATCTTACGTATTATTTTATTTTCATTTCATGAAATTTTTACACTTAACTTCGAAATCAAAATTCATTTTACATTTATTGTGTGTAACAAAAAGGTACTCGCATATTATCGCGAAAGTGCCTAAGTTAAAGATAACTCGCCAAATTGGCAGTAACGATTTCGCATGTGTCCTACGCGCTGAATTAGCAACCATGTACTTCGTTTTATATAATGTCGCCAATACGGTGGCGACAATACGCAAGTATCAACAAAAATATTACTTTTCGAGAAGAAAAAAATGCAACTATTATTTGATCACAAACTGCATGTCTTCGAACTTTTACCGCAAATATAAATCTTTGAAAACTGCAAAAATGAATTCGATGTAATAGTTAAACAAATGTGTATGCATTTTGAACTAGTTCCAGAAGCAATTTGATTCATTATTTATATTTATGTTTCTCTAGAAGCATTATATTGTTTCCTTAAAATCATATACAAGCAGAAAATTAACATTTATTTAAAAAAATTCAGCCCTTCAATAATAAGTTATTAGAAATATCTAGGAAACATTATGATAAATAACAGATTTTTCTAAGTAAAAATTTCAAAACAATGCCAGAAAGAAATAGCTTTTTTACATATTATGTAACCTGAAGAAAAAAACTTTTGACTAAACTAACACTCATTAGGCCCAGGTGTGTAAGTACTCTTTATATCAATTGTTTTGTTTAAATAGAAACATCTATCCACATGGAAATAAAGAAAATGCATTGCTATATTAAAAATTAAGATCGTTTTTTGTTAAATCAACTGATTTTACACTCTCCTATCACCAAAGAAAGCAAATATTATAGTTTTTAAGTTAATGGTTTTTTTAAAATTAAAATACTTAAAAATTTCAGTCCTTAGAAGAATGTAAAAACAACTAAAACAGTAGATTTTTGCATTAAAAAACATTTAAAATAAACAAGTTTTTGACCAACTGGAGAGAGTTTTTAGAGAAGTTTTCTGCACCCATTTAAAAGAAAAAATAACATCCCAAGGAGCAACAGAATCATAATCTAGCCATTTTTCTACTTTATACAGCATTTTATTTTCAATTATTCACTGTTAACAAGAAAAATAAAACAAACCAAAATCATATTGTTGAAATATTTATTCTGGAAATTGTACACATACATATATACATAAAAAATAAACAAGAATATAAGTGAAATTTGTGAAATTTTTTTTTATAAACACTATCTAATCCATATTATAGTCAACTCCATCCTTATTTGTGCAGAACAGATTATGTTTTAGTGTAATATATATTGAATTATTATTGTAAATATAGGAAAGTGTGTAAAAGTACATAAATAAAAACTTTTTAATTTTTTTTATCAAATCATGTCTTTGAGTTACAAAATGTGAGTGAAAATGCCTTTCAAACAGTGTTGTTTCAAATAAATTACATGTTAGGATATGCGAGTCATCTAAATTATTTACTGCAGAATTTATAGATAGCTGGTTCTGAAAGGAATTTTGAAAGTTTTCTCATTAGAGTAAAATTTTTACAAAGGTTGTTCATAATTATATAGTTTTCGAAATGACTATCTACAAAATTTAGCATAACACATGTAGTGATATGATATACCTGTATGAGTATTTAGAACATAAGGACAAAGGCTACAATGTGAAACCAATGGTCTTTGGCAGAAAGTGCAAAATGTATGAAATTCATAGATTAATTTTATCCATAAAATATGTATAAAAAAAAATTCAGAGCTATATCAAAATTTAAAACAAATTATGAGTGGAAACATTAAAAATCAAGATTTGTACTAACAAGCAGAAATGAAATTAGTGCAAATTAAAAATAAAGCATTCATAATTTAGAAACTAGATAAAAGATTTAAAAAATACAATTTTTATAAATATTGCACGTCTACCTGAATTTCACATTTATAAAAACAACATTTAAAAAAATACCACACATTGGAACAATATATACAGGAACTAATTTGCTATCAGTACACTACACATTAAACATCTTTTAGAAGTGGTTTTGAAATCGCTGCAAAAATTTTGGCATCCAATAGTATTCAATCAATGATGATGGTCTCCCACTAAGAACTCAACACGACAATAATTTAAAAGAATGGCTTATTCCTGGCAAAAAAGGAATTACATTAAGAAGCAAAAACATAAGTACTTTTTTTTATAGAAAACCAATTAGAAAAATATGAATGCCAGGATTTAAAGAAATAGAACAAAAGGTATTTAGAAATGCCAAGAAAAAAGCAGAAAAAAATAAAATTGAAACTGGAAAAATAATAACTGCATATAAAAGAGTGGGGTGCTCAATATCAATTGTTATAATTTCTTACTAGTTCTATTCCAAAATGCAGAGTTAGTGTAAAAATGTAGTACAGAGGACCCCACGCCTTTACCACGATGACATTAATTTTCTAGTTAATCATTTTATTCTTATATTAAGATTTATTTCTTACTTTTTAGTTTGATAAAAAAGCATGTTTCTTAAAACTATAATTTAAATTAATTGTGCTTCAAATACGTCAGACTGAA
The DNA here is from genome assembly GCA_019973975.1 of Trichonephila clavata. NCBI lineage: Eukaryota > Metazoa > Arthropoda > Arachnida > Araneae > Nephilidae > Trichonephila > Trichonephila clavata. Next base: position 13,744 of record BMAO01028169.1, read on the forward strand.
CAAATTACGTATTATCACAACAAATGCCAAATCTAATAATAACACACCAAGTTGGCAACCCTGATTGGTAATTACGTCTTATTGCAACCTATTAGCGATATTATATGAAATGAAGCACCTGGCAGCCAATTCAGTGTGTACCACACATAGGAAATCGGGGTGGCCAACTCAGCGAGTTATTTAGAGTCAGCGATTGTCGCAAAAATACACAAGTACCCTCCGAGTTCCTGTGTGTTGAACGTGCTGAATTGGCAAACAGGTGCTTTGTTTCATATAATGTCACCAATTGGTTGTGATAATACGTAAGTATATACCAAGATTTATGTTTTTTCACTTGTGTACAACATACCTGCATACAGGAGTTTTTGTACCCAAGCTGTATTAATTTTTGGTACTTTCATAATATTGCAACCATATTGGTGAAATTATATGTAATACAACACATGGTAGTCAATCTGGCGCATACGACACATGCAAAATCAGGGTCACCAACTTGGCACGTTATCTTGAACATTGGCATTGTTGTGGTAATATGTATCGTAAAATCTGGTGTATGGTGCACACTTTTAACACAAAAAATAAGATTGAATTTTATGCGTGCACGTTATATACCAGGTATAAAAATAAGAGCTTTAAAAAATGTGAGCACAGGGAAAAAAATTAGATTTCTACATAGCTCAAAATAATGGTTATTTAAAAGAAATGACATTCCTTATGAACTTAAAGGGTTGCACTTCTAGATGTATACTATTTTTTACTAAAGCTTAGAATAAATGACTTTCAAACTTTAAGAGCATGACTCGCATACATCTCAGGTTTCTTCATGAAAATGGGGGTGCACATTTTCAGCAAATAAACATAAAAATTAAAAATTGCTACTTGAAAGTATAAGTGCATGTAATACGATAGTATACATGATATGCCAGATTTTATGGTATAAACATCACTTTCTCTACCTTTCTTTAATGAGTAAAAGCATAAAATATATTTATATTGGGTTAAATATAAAGAATCTGATATATAGACTTCATTTATTTTCATCCAAATAAACAAAACACTATAGTCACAATAAAGGAACCATAAAATAAATGTAATGAAATAATTTCTTTATGAGAACTTTTAAGACATTTTCCATACGTTTACCAATAGGCTAGAAAAGTTCTTTAAAATCTACAAGAAATTAGTCTCTTAAAAAGATTACTAATTGAAAACAAAAATTTATTTTGTAGGCTTGCCTTTTTCAAGACATGCAAGCTATTTTCAAGTTCAATATGAAAATAAAACTATTCCAATGTAGCAAAGGAATACTTAAATTATTATTTGCCTATAAGCAAGTGCCCAAAAAATCAACAATGTGACTTATTATGAATCAAGTAAATTTCATTAAGATATGTGACTACCCAAAATTCACAGTTTTGGTGAAAATTTTCAAAAATTACTTTTGTGTTTTTATTTTAAAGACTATACATTTAAGATTCCAAAAACACTCTATTTTTGTTTCTATGATATCTAGAAGCAAAGTTATAGCATAATTAGTAAACTGGAATTGGAGTTAACAAAACCAGATGCTGATCCCTACACAAAATATTTTTAAGATATTGAATTTAAATTTTAAGAACATGTATTATTTAGTTCTATCTGTGTTATGAATCAAACTCTAATCTCTGTGTATATACAGTGAACCCAAAAAGTGTTCGTACACTTGCAGTTTCCTATAAAATTTAATGATTTCGACTAATAAAAATTAATTGTATGAATTGTAATTTTTTTATGATATCTGCAACTTGTTCTTATGGAATGACATAATTATTTTTTTAAAAATAGCATAACTATTATTTTTAAAAATTAATAATCAAAAAGCTCCTGAAAAATTACGCCACTAAAGTCTTAGAACACTTAACAAAAATCTCAACATAGCTTTAAATATTGTATTTCTTTCTTAATTTAGAACTTAATAGGCTATCTCTTAGTGTCCACAACAACTTTTGGACATCTTGATATAGATTTAATGAGTTTTTGTAATTTCTGCATCGATTTACCTCCATGCTTCTGTGATTATTATTTTTACTTCCCATTATGTGTTATATGTCATGTTTTTTTTATTTTAAATCTAGTTCTCCCCAAATATGCTCTGCTGGGCTAAATAAATTGATTGAGGAGGTGTTTTCAAAATTTTGGGCCAGTTATAAAGACACAAGCGGTGTACATTGAGAGCAGTTCGCTTGGCGTCATTATCCTGTTAAAAAATGAAGTCGTCTGAAATATCCAAATTTTGAGAGGATAATTTAAAATTTCTCTTTAAAATATCTAAATAGAGCTCATGATTCTCAATACCATCAAAAAATACCAAATTACCTAATTCCTGAAGCCTATTTACACCCCCCCTCCCCCGCAAGAACACCTCTGTGTTGAATCATGGAGGTGGAGGAGCTCTTGTTCCACATAAATTCACTGGATTAAATGCCTCATTTTTTCCTTTAAAACTATTATATGCCCATCAGAACCAAAAATGTTGAATTTTCTGTCATCCCAATCACTTTCCTGTCAATTTTGAATTTTCTGAAACTTAAGTCACAAGAATCTAGTTGGATGAATGAACCATGGAAGTGGAAGTGTTCTTGCATGGAGGCGTAAATCAGCCACAGAATTAGGTAATTTTTGATGGTATTGAGAATCATGAGCTCTAGTCAAATATTTTAAAGAGAAATTTTAAATTGTCTGTCCAAAATTTGATATTGAACACGACTTCATATTTTAACAGGATAATGAAGCCAAGCGTACTGCTCTCAATGTACACCGCTGGTGTCTTTATAACTGGCCCAAAATTTTGTGAAAACACCTCCTCAATCAATTTATTTAGCCCAGCAGAGCATATTTGGGGAGAACTAGATTTAAAATAAAAAAACATGACATAAACACATAATGGGAAGTAAAAATAATAATCACAGAAGCATGGAGGTAAATCGATGCAGAAATTACAAAAACTCATTAAATCTATATCAAGATGTCCAAAAGTTGTTGTGGACACTAAAGATAGCCTATTAAGTTCTAAATTAAGAAAGAAATACAATATTTAAAGCTATGTTGAGATTTTTGTTAAGTGTTCTAAGACTTTAGTGGCGTAATTTTTCAGGAGCTTTTTGATTATTAATTTTTAAAAATAATAGTTATGCTATTTTTAAAAAAAATAATTATGTCATTCCATTAAGAACAAGTTGCAGATATAAAAAAATTACAATTTCTATACATTAATTTTTATTAGTCGAAATCATTAAATTTTATAGGAAACTGCAAGTGTACGAACACTTTTGGGGTTCACTGTATTTATGTACTTCATTGCATTTAAATGTAAAAAATATCATTAATTTTGTTAAAAATCGAGTTTTTGCATAAAATTTGGCATATTTAAAAAACTTTTAAAAGTAATACATATCTTTTAATTCCTAATATATAAAGATGTTCCATTATTTATGTACTGTATAAATATTATTTGAATACATTCATTAGAATTTTGTGTAAAAGATCCTAATTGCAATTTTTCATGAAAATTTTACTAAACTCGACAATTTTTATAATCTATAAAACTCTCCAGAAAACAGCAAAAGGGTTGAAAATTAGTTAAACATGAAGCTAAAGAGTTTGAGCTATAAATATGGTGAATTTAAGAAATGTACAACTAGTAGAACATTTTTCATATTGTATTTAAATCTTTAAAAGCATTGTCTGAGAAACTATGTTTTTTGGCTTCACGGTAAAGTTCACAAATGGATTTCTTTTTAAGACATTGAATTAACATTTTAAGAAAACTTTTATTTTATTTTATTTGTATTATAGACTATAATCTCTGTGTATGTATTTATGCATTTTATTGCACATACAATTTGTGAGAAAAAACACGCTTTTTTTTAAAAAATTGACCAATTTCAAAAAAATAATGTAAATCTTATCGCTTTAGGCACAGATAATGATGTTATTTGTGAGCAGTTTTAATATTATTTGAATATATTAATTAGAATTTTCAATACAAGGTTTACTGTAACTGCAATTTTTAACTAAAAATTCCCAATCTATCCAAAATAATTTAAAATTTTGTGGAATTGTATTTTAATTCCTGACTCAAGTGTAGTATAGGGGAGAGGGCCCTTTCGATTTTTATATAGATATTATTGGTTAGATAACGAATTCATTCTGGCTTCGGGAAACCTATCGCTAAGTGAAGTAGCTTGGCGATCGATTTTGGTCACCAAAAAAATTTGACATCGCCAAGTATCTATACTACACTTGAACCTTAATTCCTAGTTCTATGCACACCCTTTTTAAAGAAAAATTAGTTTTTTTAGTTGAAAATTTATGTTTCAATAAAATGCTCCAAACGTAGCCACAATTACCTCTTAAATTTGTTTTTTAAGTAATCCGCCAAAAAAAGGCAGATAATCACATTTTTTCGCTAAATTCCTATAAAAGCCTTACAAAATCAAAACAATCTAGTACTCATGTGTTCGTCCGCGGGTAGCGTGGTAGAAACGAAAAATAGTTCGGAAGATTTATGAGAACTAAATTTGTTGTTGAACCCTAATCTTTAAAATATGTAGCCAGTATATTAAAAAAACTTTTTTAATCCTGAATATCTTTTTAATTTGTTTGATAGTGTTAATTAACCATTTTTTGAAATTTTGAGTACATGTAATGTCTCATATTTGTAAAGGCATGCGTTCAAATCTGATATAAACAAACTCATTTCAAACTGAGTAAGTCCATGTAGTCATTTTTGAGTATTTCTTTTTTCTCCGTGTATATTCTCAAAGAAAGTATATTTAACTGTATAGAAAACATGAAAATTAAAAGAAGCCGCTTCATTTCTGTTGTTCAAATCTTTTTTTCAAACGTTCAACAATCTATTCCATCTCGGTATTTTAGGTAAATACTATTCGAAAGGACTTCTAGCTGATAATGGAAATTGCGTAATGCATTATTTGCTTTGCCATTTTAATGGCCACTGTAGCCAAGGGGTCTAGGCATCGGATCGTGGCTAGCATGTCATGAGTTCGATCACAGTACCACTGAAGACTCGCCGTGTAGGGGGGCGATGCACGTAAAATCTGTCGAGAGTTCAAACATCCTCCCGTTGGTGTGATGTGGTAGTTAGGAGAGGGGGTGCCAGCTCAGGTGTCATCCGCGTCACTTGACCATGGTTCAAAATTACGCGGACCGTCTCAAAAAGCCCTCGTGTAGCTGAACAGTGGGACGTTAATATGCACTCACTTACTCACTTGCCCTTTTAATTTCTGTTCTTAATTTGAAAAGCAACTCGCGAGTTTGAATAGAATTAAACTTGCTTATAACCTTCAACCTTCATCTGCTGCATCAGGACTCGTTTAATATATTCCAAATTGTATTTTTTTTTTAAATATACAGTTAAAAGTTTTTTATTATGAAATTTTACACCTAGCTTTAAACAACTGAAATAATTTTTACTTATCACGCTGTAGCGAGATAGCGTTTGTTAGACAGGATTGCGCAAATGAAATACGATATGACTTTATGCTCAACATAAAATTAAAATCTCTGATGAAATTTGTATTCTTACCTTCTCATTATGTAAAATAAAATTCATGGATTATTTATGAAAGTTTTTTTTTTTATTTTTCGTAAAAACTAGCACAACATTAAGCCATGTGTGAATGCTATAAAGGTGTTTTGCAAAAGTATTTTTTTATTTGTCGAATATTAATTTTACATATACTGTGTTGTATAATCTTGATAATAAAAATTTATTTATTTTATCCTCCAGGAGACCACCGTAAATTAGTACTGGAAGAATAACTGTAAAATACTAGAAATTAAGAATATTATATTGGGGTTACATATTTGGGAAACGTAATTCTTTTAAAAAATATATAATAAAAGTTTATGCATATATATTTTAATATGAGCAATATGGAAGGCCACGAGAGAGTTGATGGTGAATAAAATCCTGTCAATAAAGCCCTGAGAATTTTAAATATTTAACTATTTTTGTTGATTTGTTATTAATTTTAAAAATAGGGTTCTTGTTGAAGAGATAACGCCCTGAGATGATCACGATAGTACAAATTACTAGATGACAAAATTACTAGGTGGAGGTTGCTTTGTGCATAAGCGGTTTCGGGGCCGAACCTCCTAATTTTAAGCCATAGTTCAAATGACGAGGGCAACACATGGGCTAACACACCTGACCAACGAAGGGAGTGGGGTCTCAACAAGCTCTCGACTCAGTGGACTAGGATATTGCAGATACCGTCGTTGTTGTGCACTTTTTTAGAGATTTCGACTCTTATGACTAGTTTACAAACCCAGTTTTCGTATAAAAAGTCTGCCCTGGAGACTTATGCTAAGCATTATACTGTGAGTGGTTGTCATTAAAAATCAGACAGAAGATTGTCGAATACAAATGGCCACGTAACAACTTTTTGCACAGCGACGATAGATTTCATTGATTGAAATTGACATAATGGAAGCTACACGAGGACTGATGATATAGGTCTCAGAAATTATGAACCACAACTAGCCTAACACAAGATGTCGTACTAATTTGATATCCGCGTGCTACGCACCAAGCAGCGCTTGCTCTCGAGTGATATGGAATCCTTGTGGTAACAAATCGTTTGGAAAATTATTTTAAAAAGAACTGTTTTGAAATATATTTCAATCTTCTTTCTTGAATATATCTTTTATTGAAATACATTTCAAATAAAGGATATAGGAATAGATTGAAAGTAACTAATATCAATAAATAATTAATATCAGTATAATATAATAATTATGCATACTAATAATCATATTATGTAATATATATATAATAATAATCATATTATATAATTAAATTGTAATTATTATATATAATAATAATCATATTATATCATGCTAATTATGCATTAATACTCATAATATAATATAACAAATATAAATAAATTCATATAATATAATTTAATCATAATATTTATAAACAAATGATGCAATATATAATAATAATTATAAATAAATATATAATTTAACAATTTTTATACATAATAATAACTATATTTATAATTATATTATATTATAAATAAAATAAAAACAAAATATTTTGTTTCACAAATATTTTTATTCCACAAAGAGAACTAACTCTTTACTTTGCCGAACAAACATTTATTGGAACCTCGCAGCAATCCTTACCCCCGAGCTTATTGTCGTACATCAAGTTTCCCCTCCCCCTTGGAAATAAACTATTAGGTAATATATAAGAGAACAATTCTCTCTTCATACCTTTTTTTTACCTTTAGGATAGATATTTTACCACGGTTAGAAAAATAAACTTTTATTAATGAAACAATTTATGAAACATTATTAGAGTTCTCGAATTTATTAATCAATTAAAATAATTAGGTTTTTCTGAACATGCTGAATACAGTGCAAAATTTCTATCTTAACGATTTATAATATTAAGCCTGGAGTGATTAAAGTGTTTATAAATGAAGTCGAAATTCGTTCAAAGGTTCGAAAACTGATTTCACCTTTTGGTTAGGCCACGAGAAGTGAGTTCTCTGGACAGTTTCTTGAGAGCTTGAACTCGATTAGTTCTGGAAATTATTTCCCCCAAAATTGATTTCAAATTGCAAGCTACTGGCAAGCAATCTCTCAAGCTCTCTGCATCTTCTAACATCAACTCTAAGTCATTCTAAGCTTTTTTTTAGTTTGTATTATGCAAGATAAGACTCCTCTCTCTCTCTCTCTCTCTGTGTGTGTGTGTGTTTTCCGAACTCTCGTTTTGGGTAATTGGTTACTGTTTACTTTGTTCGCGGGGGTGGAACGCTCGAGAAAAAAATATCACCAGTACCCTTCGGAAGTGGGAGGCAAATCACATACGGAAGAATACTAATGTCTTCCGGCCGGAAGAACTGCCCCTTTCTTTCTTCACCCTACGCATGCGTTCTCGGTTCTTCATCCCCTTTTTTGAAAAAAACCATTTTGCTGCCTTTTTGAAGTCTCCTTCATTTGGGACAACCGCATAATGAATGCGTGGTCATTTCCCTCCTCTGTTTTTGGCGCAAAACGTTATGTATTTAGGTACTAGAATCATTTTTCTTGCAATAATCCATTCTCAAAGGATTTAATACTGTCATAAAATTATGATAAAGTAATGAGTTAATTAAATATTCAGGAGTAATATAATGAAATAAAAGGTCAGAACGATTATCTGCGCTTTTTCTTAGCACAATATATACAAAAAGTTAATCTGTAGAATTTAAATTGTAATAATAGGGCCACGGTAGACTTTCTGACAAGGTAACGGATTCGTGGCCGACGAGTTCGAGCCTAATACCGCTGAAGATCCGCTGTGCAGAGGAGCCAATGCACGTGAAATACATATGCTGAGGCTCATACCTTCTCTTATTAGTGTGGTGTGGAAAGGAGAGGGAGTGCCAGTTCAGGTGCCGTTCAGAAGGGCGAATTCCATTGTCAGTAGCCCCCGTGTTGCGACTTTAATAAACACTCGCTCATTCATTAGATCTTGGAAATTCGCGCTTACTATCTCAGTTTCCATTTGATGCACTTTCTTATTAATTAACAATAATAGTTAAAATAATAAAATATAACAACGAAAATGCACGATAATTCTTGAATCAATTGGGGAAGCTAAATGACATTTCTTCTATCGAGACAATATTATGTTTCTCCGCCTTCTGCACTGGTTGTCCTTAAGAATTCCACAATAAAATTAATTTGATGTGTAAATACGGAGAGATGCGTAAATTAAAAGAATAAGGCCGTTTAATTTCTATCAGTTTTCTCCTCACCTCTATTTATATACGCGTTACAGTTTTGTATACTTCTTATTGGGAACAAATTTTACAACCTGCGGAAATGCAAGATGATATATTTAGTAATTAATAATAGCCCCCCCCCTTTTCCGATTTTATTTAATGCTTGTGTTTCACCTTGACTTTAGTTTGTTTGCACAAATTATTCCACTTTTTTGCTAGCTATTTAAATTCCTTGTAACTGCTTCAGTACAGTTTCTTCGTTTTCAACGTGGGTTCAAAAAGACACGCCCCAAGGAGAACTCAAATCCGATAATTACTATCAGCTGTGGCAGATTAAAAAAATTCGCTTATTAATTTGAATCCTTGAATATATTTTTAAAAATATAAATGGCTGATATATCCACCTGTTTGTGGTGACTAGATTTTTTCTCAAGGATTTCAAAAGGATCCTTTAGGCAACATATCTAGGTAGTTAATATTTTTTCCGCAGTGATTAGTTTTCTTTAATTAGTTTTTATCATACTCATAGACAACCGTTCTGATACTGGGATCCGTTAGTTATAAATCTGAGCAAAGCGAAAGAGATTTACATCTAAAAAAAGAAAATTCAATGATTATACTTCTGCGTAAAAGCATTTAAAAATATAATGCGCAATCACAATTGAATGTTTTATAGGAGTTAATTCAAACATTTTTCTCGTGCACTAAATAATATGTGAATAGAGTCTAGTTGTTCTCGAATAGTATTGTGGAGTCGGAAGTTGAAAATTGCAGTGGTGTAACGTACACCCCCGCCATCCCCGCATCGCAGGGGGGGGGGCATTCTACGGGACCCAAAACGTTTATTATCTTATGATTTTGCAATCCCTTGTAAGATCCGACTTGAAGTCCAAAACTTAATTTTGCAGGGGGGGGGCTAATATTCTCCATTACACCACTAGAAAATTGCTTTTATGTTGGGAAAAACGAAAAATTATGTTAATTGTACTCTAATATGCCTACTCATTCATTCCCCTGTGTGACGCCATAATTCTTTGCATTTTAATATGAAATAAGGGTTTTTTATTAATGGTTAAAGTTTCCTCTGCCTACAAAATGCATTGTAACTTATCAGGTTAGAATTATTTGGGTTCCGCTGTAGATGTGTGGTCACGGTCGTGAACATAAGACCAGCGTTGTCAAGCCGTGGGTTTGAATCCTAGTGCCACTGAAGATCCGGCTTGTTGAGGTGCCGATACTCGTTAAAGCGGCGAAGGCTTCCCATAGGCGTGGTGGGTAGTTAGGAAAGGTGGTGCAATTTTAGGTGTTGTCCTCGTTCTTTGACCAAGGTTCAAAAGGACGAAATGTGGCTTTATTGTGTGACGTTAATAAACACACACTCAGAGAGTTTTGAGCTGTACCCAAAAAACAACCACTTCATCTTTATTAAACATTTTTGTTTTGAACAGAAGCCATAAAGTAACATAATTTGTTGAAACAGGAATTGGAAAGTTTCAGAATACACAATATGTAAAAGACACAAAGGTCAAGAAAAATACAGTGTAAGAAAAAAATTATACAGAGTAAGAGATCAGTCGGAAAACAAACAAACAAGAGTATTGCAAAATATCAACTCAAATTAATAATTTGTTTGAATGACACTTGTTATAATATCCCCTCCCTCTATTTTATGTAAATAAAGTTAGAAAAATTCAGGAAAATTAATTAAATAACTTTTTTTGAATAGATATATATGCTGAGTTTTGTGCTTAACTGTACTAGTATGCCAATTACAAATCCATATTTTCTTTCATTACCTAATTCCATGCCTTATCTTTACTGGAAACAGTTCATTGTGGAAAAGCTTTGTTGGTGCGCGAAATTTTCTACGGATTCGAGTCCTGGCGCCATTATTTTGTATTATTTTTCAAATAAAAAAACTCTGTTTTTGTGCACTAGAATTAGTTCTGGTTTTCGTAGTCAAGGGGATATTTAAGTTTACAGGGGGAGAAAAGCTCCTTTTCGAGGAAAAATGAGTTTGTCCCTTAATTTTTAGCGTGTTTTTCACGTAGTGTAAAAAAGGACGCTATTAGGACGCAAATTTCGTCTTCGTCTTCGTTCCATATTTTGTCGTAACTTTTTCTCAGCCAATAAGCAACCGGTTGACCTCGGGTTTTTGGCATTGGGTCGCATTTGTGTCCTAGATGAGCCGAATCATATTTAAATTTAATCATTTTTAAATTTAAAAAAAGAATTTTAAGTATAGTACTACTTTCTGTTAGTAAAAAGTTCATAGTTGCATTATTGTAAAATACAACATGTGAAAAACGCACTAAAATTACTTGGCCATAGCAATGATTGATATCTTGTTATTGTATTCTACGCTTTAATTTCCAAAAAAGACACATTTAGTAATTTTATTACGTCTTTTTTGCGCATTTAAACAGAGCAATAAAATTTCGGTTTGGTAAAGAAAAAAATAATTGAAAATTTATGTATAACTTTTTTATGCAGGAAGATTTGAATAAAATTTTATTTAATCCAAAATTAAAATTAATTAAGGATTTATTAAAATTGTCTTGGTTTCTATCGCGTTAGGAGATACTATTTTAGATGTGCAAGGCGCTATATTGTATGTTCCTAAAAATTCGATTGGACTTAGTCTATTTACTGGCCCATATCTTGATCGAGATGAAAGTATGATTGACTTTGTAGAGTTTAAACTTCCCCGATTGGATAAATCGGATGATTTGAAAGCAATAATCAGACGATTCGCTTTGTTTGTTTCTGACTCTCGGCCATCCAATGGAAAGACAAGGCCTCTCCACGTGATCCATTAGCTGGAAGTTTATACAAAATAACACTCAGTAAATTAAAATGTTTCCTATTCCAGAAATGTTCTTCTCTTGTTTATAAATGTTTCCATCCCCCCAGGTTTTTCCCCTTCCTTTTTTTATTAGCTTATTTTAAACATCTGTCGACTTGTCCATATAATATACATCAAAGTTTCAATTACCATTACACAAAGACCATTGTTTTAAATTTATGATTGCTATTCAATTAAAATTAATCCTTTTTCTTTGTAGCCTCGTTGGATAATGATTAAATAAAATGAAATTAATTATAGGTGATTATAGGTAATTATAGGTAAGAGATTAAAGTAAAAAAAAAATTTGAAAATGACAGGTAGAAATATATTTGTTAAAGGAGATTTTATTCATAACTATTTTTAGTTATTTTTATTAGCATATATTCATCTGAGATTATGAAATAACAAAAAGGGTTATCCTTAAAATGAAATTATCGTGTGCAACTCTTCTGTTTTTGAAAATAAAATTTAAAAGAAAAGTAAAAAGAGAGAGAAAAAGACATGAGAACGGAGAGCTAACTATTTATTGACTGCACACTTCGAAGACGACACCTGAGGCGGAACTCCACTTTAAAAACTTCCACACAACACCCAAGTGATGATTTTGAATCTTGATAGCTTTAACGGGCATTAATCCCTGTACATATCGTCACCAAGGCTCGAACTCACGATTCAACAAATAAAATGCCATCACGCGGTTATCGCGGCCAAAACAAAGAGACGCGAAATCATAAATTGCTAATTATTTACTTGATTTACTTTAATTATAAAGAGTGACTTCTTTATGTCAATGATTTCTAGAATGCTGTTTCTTTGTAAGGTTTGATAAATACATATTTGAAAAGAAGAATATTACGAAGCTTTGTTTCACAGGGCTGCTTATACTTTTTTAAAACTATATCCAATAATATCGACGGGAAAAATTCAAAAAGTACTTAACAAGTGTTCACATTAGAGTGAGATGGTTGTTAATGGCATAAATTAGATGTATTCTTCTGAATTGTAATTTAAAAAGAAAATAAGGTAATGGAAAACTTAGGGGAGATTTTGAGAATTCCTCCACTCTCTAGAAATGGTCCTTAGGATCCAATACGTTTCCGTAATTTGGCAATTTATCTCTGGCATGAAATTAATCTTTGGAGATCATAGGATAAAGGCGTAATAAATCGTATTGTTTATCAAAGCGGACTTGACGTTGCGAACCCAAATTCTTCAGTCGCAACATCCTCTATTTTATGGTGCTGATTTTTCTCTGGGATCATATAGGTTTCAAAGAGTAAGGCCACAAGCCTATTCGGAACAAACGTTTGTTCAGGAAACAAAAAAATATGTACCATGTAGGCACAGGTTCATATCATTTCTCTACATGGTTACCGTACTTATCGATGCATTTATTCTATCGGTACTCTTAACCATCGAAACCAGCATCGTAGAAATTAGCGTTATAGTTGTGCAAGCACTTCAATACGGCTTGCTCAACCTCAGCGTTGGTTCTGAAATGCTGACCTCCAAAGTGTGTCTCTAAAGATATGGGAATTCCTTGGGGCGAGGTCGGGACTGTAAGGTGGATGGTCCAATACCTCTCACTGAAAACGCTCTTAGTACATCTCACACGTCAAATAGTCAACATTTGTGATCACTTCGTCAAATCGTCAATCATTTCAGCGTCTTTCTTTGTCAAATTTCATGCACCACACCAGTCTTCGTGATATAACACTTGTACCATGAACTTTCACCAGTTGCCAATAGAATTTTTCTTTAAACGCAAAATATCGTCTCACACTTCTTATTTCAATCGCGGATCAGGTTTTCGTCAACGCAGCAACTTCTAACCTAAAGTCATGTTACTGGAGAACCAGCTCCATCTACCGACACCGTTTAAATCAGTGATTGCTAAAGTGGTCTATATGGATTAATAGGGGTCTATGACGATCTGCAAAGGATCCACATCAGCGGAAAATTAATTTGGGACTTCATGAGATGTAAATAAGGGTCTACGATAGTGACTCTTATAAAACCAAATCATGGCTTTAATTTTAAAAGAAAATTTAATTATATGAAACCAGATTTACTTATTTAACATGTATATTTTCTAAATTTAAAGAGCAGGCAACAGCATAAATTTGATCAAAATAAGGACCATCATTTAAACGTTTCTTGCCAGAATTAAGCTAAAGGAGTATGTCGTAAATGTTTCAATTTTCTCAATTTGTCACAGACAACCTGCCTGGAAAATGACGTTTTAACCTACGTTTAATATTTAAATGCCCATTATTCAGATTTTGAAACTAGGCAATAAATTCATATGAACGCATCAAAAAAGAATGTCAGATTACGAGAGGAACTTATAGGAATAGACACTAACGGGGGTCTTGAAGTAAAGTTTCTAAACTTATATCAGTATTTTTGGCTTTAAAAAGATATTCCTATTATTTATCTCGGGAATATCTTGAGAAAGTTTTTTACTTGCTTTTCTTAGTGACGGGGCTACCAAACTCCCCCCCCCCCAAAAAAAAGACTGGACACTACTAAACGATTAGATTTAGGGTGAAATCTGACAAGATTGGTGCAAAATGTTGGAAATTTGTTTATTGAAACATCATATTCATGCCTCCCATTAAAGCATTTTTTTTTTTTTTTGCTCAGTTACTTTATGTAACAAAAATTCATGTTTAAAATAATTTTAATGCATTAATTAACGTGCTTCTTTTGTTCTAACACTGTACTTCCCTACAGTTAGAAATTTAAGTACTTTAAAGTAAGTAACTATACCAGAGCTGTGTCAAAAAGACCTTTAAGTTGATGAATTTGTAAAAATTCAATATTAGGTAAGTCGGCGTCTACCTCAAACCGTTAAACATGGCAAAGGGTGTATGAGACAGAAAAGTTTGGGAACCTCTGGTTTAAATGCTGTGATCGTCTTCAGAGGGAGTTTTATTCATACCGGTACTTTGCGCACCAGTCGGAGCCCTTGTTGCATTACTTTTTGGAACTCCTATGTATTTTTCTAGCATAAAACGTGTTTCACATTTCGACTTCTTTACCATAATGCTAAATGAGTTTTCTTTTTACTCTTCGAAAAATTAAAAATTACTTAATTGAGGTACATCTGTAAGTAAAAGAAACGCGGTGTTGTAAGCAAATGCATAAATAACAATGTTGCTTCTAACTTCAGGGAACATTGTGGGGTACTTTCAAAGTTACGGGCTTATTCCATCAAAAAAAAAAGTGTTAACAAGCACAATATGCCTAATTAATTGAAAACAGGTAAACCACCACTTGGATGAGATATTTCCTCTATTTAAAATTTAAATGTATTTTTTAAGCAATAGAATTTGTGTCATGAGAAATACTGTTGGAATTATATAAATAAACTTTGGCGCAAAATATTAAAATCCTTCACCAATTTATTAGTAGAAGAGATAATGCATAATAACTCACAAAAAAAGTTATTATTAGGACCAAAATTAAAAAAGCAATCTATTAATATTAAGGATTATCAAAACTTTTAATAAACAATTGTAACAGTTACATTTAAACTCTGCCTTCCCTTGACAAATAACGACAGCAAGGTGGCGCTACTTGTTCTTGGGGGAAAGGAGAACGTTTTTTTCCAGTCTTTTTTCCGCGGGTTGGTCCCCGAGCCATGGATACACGGTGGAGTCAGGGAAAGCTTTTCCCTCCTTTTATGTCTAGTTCCTACATTATGTATTTTTGTTTGTGTGTGTGTCTCCTTGTGTTGTGGAACTTCATGAACATTAAAAATATCTTGTTCCTGTAACCATCAAAGGCTGCATTAATTAGTATTTCACAACATGGGAGTATTACAGTTTTAAGAAACATGCTTTTTTATCAAACTAAACAATTCTAATTGCTTATTTATTATACACTAGCTGTTATTTGCCCGTTTCGTTGGGTATTTCATGATGTTATATGAATATATACTGTTTATATATATTAAGTATTGATAACTTAGAAGTATTAAGCGTTAAGAATTCAATAGTATTGAAAAATATCCTTATAATTTTTTTATTTTTTAAAAGGATTGTTCTTCCAAATAATAATTTCTAAAAGTGAGGTCGAGTTATTTTTTACACTTTCGTAACCCCCTCCCAAGTAGATTTCCCCCAAGCCCTTTTTAATGGATCTCTACGCAGTAAAATAAACATTCTCGCCAAATTTCAAGTCTAAATTTAAGATCAAAAATAGAATTTTTTTTATCAATAAGCTCTAGTAACCACCTTTGAGAGTCGATTTCCGCAAGATTTGTTCAACAACAGAGGCATACATACCAAATTTCATTACTGTAGGTTTAGTAGTTCGAAAACGGGTATTTTTTTTTATCAATTCAAATGCAAAAAAATTCTTCTCCCCCATAGGAGTCGATTTCCGTATAAATCTGTTTTAGCGAATTTCCATTCAACAAAAGTAACATACATACGGTAAACCACTCATAAAACCACTTTGCTGGAGGTGACAAATTCATAACATCAAAAATATTTTTACAGCTGCTTCTTTTTCAATAGACCTCATAGCATATGAAAGCTTAGACTTCATATAATTTTGTATCTTTTTTGATTAAATACTGTTTTATTAAACCTAGTATTAAGAAATTTTTGAATAAGACAACAAAAGTCACAGCATATTAACAACATTTTAGCCATACCTTGGATTTGGCGAGCAAAATTTATGTGAATACTTTATTTTTTACATTCTATTTATAATAAGTGTTTTTTCGAAGCGCAAGAAAACAGAGAAATGTCAATTATTTCCCAAAAACTTTCAAATGAATCTAAGAAAGAAACATACTCTTCATTAAACTTACCTAACTTTTTTTTTGCTTTTAAAGCTGAATTATTCACGTTTAAATATTCTGACTGTTATGCAACATTTAATTCCTCGAAAGTTTGGGTTTTTGTACCTTTTTTTCAACCAAACTCTCTTTAGGTTCTTAAATGTTTTATTATTACACCAAAGCATGTTCATAAAATGTTTTTGATGGAAAAAAATGATTCTAGCAGAAATTCGTTATATTTAACGAGGTAAAAAACAGCATGTGAGTTACTAGGACAAAAAACTATACAGCTATTCACTTTACTTTTTCCTGAATAAGTTTCTGATAAAAGTATTCTTTTAATCAATTTAAAATATTTGATAAGGCTGAAAAGTAGCATGTGTCTTTTGTTTTAATTTGAAAGGGGCGTGGAGATAAAAATATTAAATTATTAAAAAAAATTAAAAATACTTTTAATTCTGCTTGAACTAAAATTTAAATTGCATTAGAAAGAGAAAGTGTGGTATTTTATTTTTCAATCAAAACTGAAAAATCGATTTTTGATTGATTTTGTGAAGTGCATGCATTTAAGGCTACATCTCACCGATATTTATTATTTATAATAGTACGATACAACATTTTTGATTTTTTGTTATAGGCACAATTTTACTGCGCGTTTCACATATTTTCCTGAAGATAATTTTAAATATGAGTTTTTAAATTTTTTCGCGGCTTGAAATGGCCGCTATACGAAACATAAAGAACAAGAAGAAGAATCTTGACCTTTGAAACAAACATCTGCTTGAAAATGATGCCCTATATCCGATTACCAAAGAAAGGTCAACATTAAATACATATTTCTTTATTGGACGAGTTTGAAAGGTGTTTCTTTTGAACTGGGATCCGCACAGTCGTTTGTTTGATGAACCTAAGTGTATACAGAAAGCAAGCCCATGTCCTCAAAAAAAGTTGCCTCTCTTACCGGTACACCTTATCGACTTTCAATCAACACCATTTGTGTCATTGGCAGTTCCACCTGATCCGTGTCCCCGCTGAAATCCGATCACGGAAAACATCTATCCAATTGTCAACGCCACAGCCAATGGAAATTGAACAATTTTCGAATTAATTAAGAACGCGGATAGAAACAAAAAAAAATTAAGGTGTGGAGAAAGGATTACATATCTAGGTAGGTCTCTAAATGCTTGCTGGATCATTAAGTATAATCTAAATGCCAATTGAATCGTCTGTTTGCGCAGTTGCGAAACAGAAGCGTTAACACCTCACACGTCGAAGCAATGTGTGAAATAGAGGTTAGCACATTCGATGGATAAAATGGCGAGATGATATCTCGGTTAGAGGGCGTTTCTTGACTAAGAGGCGATTTTCGGGGTGCTGCGGCCCTGGTCGTCCAAGAGGCAGTTCCACCTGACATTAAGAGTAATTGAAGTTAGATTTATCGTAACTATCATATGTAGGGTTTTCTATTTTTATACTTCGGCGGTCTCTCGAGAGAGGCATGTACAAGACGTATCGGGTGTCGAAGGCGGGTCAGAGAGCAAGGTGATAATTCATGAGCTGACGATCCTTAATTTTCTCAGATGAGGCATTGACTGGGTACGATGGAGAAATGATTATGTCTTGATCGTAAATTTGATTCATTTAACAAAGTAATCACATACCTCATTTATTAAGTAGAATTGAAATTATAGTTCTGTCCTTTTTTTTAGCAGCATTAGATTCGTTAAGTGTTTGTAAACCATAAGGAAAAAAAACTATTACTCAAAAATTTCCGACCTTTTTTTTCTACTTAATTTTTTAAAAAGAATCATTGATAGATTTAAAAAATATTTTTTTTTGTTCCAAATGAACTTGAAATTACTGGGTAAAACAAAGAAGTCATTACATTTCGATTATCAAATGGTATTAAAAATGTACTGTTTCAGTGGAATACATTGTGACACACACATCGAGCCCTTAAAATTACTTCATTACTAAGTAGCGTGAGGGTTTACACAGCTTTTTGCCAAAAAGCATTTTTTCCAGATTAATAAAACAAAACATTATGCGGCTGTCCCCACAATTCCTTTGCTGGTATGCTCCAAAGTCTATTCACTCACGCGGTTGCTCCCCATACTCCGATTCTCCGTCTTTCAAAGCTCATCGCTGTTCCTCTTCCTTGGTCTTTTAGGTGAGGGTGCCACCGCAACTTACACCGAGTGTCTTTTAAGAAGAAAAAACTGACTGGGAAGATTGGACTTAAGTGGAAGATTGAAGGAGATCCAGAAGGTCCCCGTCAACTTGCGAGCCAATGCCTTAAACCCCCTGCACAGGCCTCTTTTACTTTCATTGGTGAGCGTAGTGGATTTGCACACGGCCCCCCTCGCTTTAGTCCTAATTTCATTGGTGCTTGGAGACAATAGGCTGGCACGTATGAAATCACGTTACCTTACTTAGTATACCATCTGGAAGATCTATAAATCTTTCTGATACTTTTACACTGCGAAAGGGTCTAGGGTATGTAGGGGGGTATAGTATGTATAAGGGTATAGTTCGTGGCCTACATGTGCAAAGGGGACCTCACAATAGATACTGTTCACAGGAGCGTTCTTTCTATATATTGTGGTGTCCAAACGTTGTCTGAGGGTTGAAGAAGAAAATGGTGTGCTTTGAACATAGCTACCTTTAGAGTCGGTGAGACACCTGCCCCCAGGGATGAGGTAAAAATACATAGTCTCTTTTGGAAGATTACAATGTCCCATCTGGGCATTCCGGTCACCCTGTTTCTCAAACTTGACAAGTATTGTCGGGAAATGTTCAACTAATGAGTCGAGCTACATTATCAATAGGTAGTTGTCCATAAGATAGTAGTAGCCAATTTGTGCATTGACAAATGACAGATGAAGGATTGAATCATTGCGAATAATTATTCTTTTGAACTTTGCACTCTAGCTAAACACGTGTAATAATTCACATAAATTTTCTCTTGAGGGATCTTAATTCATAATGGTCCTCAGCCCTCCAAGACTTTGCGTGATAAGTTAACCAGCGAAACGGTAAATGATCATCACTTTATTTCTTCTTACCTTACCACAACAGCCCTTAATGGGTCAATGTCTTCTCAAGAACCCTCTTCCATTCCGATTTCCGCTTAGAAACAGTTCTCCAATTAGTCACTCGCAAATCTTTAAAATCATCCTCCATACAATCAACCCATCTCAGTTTGGGCTTACCCCTAGTTTTAGTTCCAATATAGGTTTGTAAGTGAAAACACTGAATGTTAGGGATGAAAGGTCTATACGGCAGATATGGCCCCCCAGCCTCAAATGGTCAATCTTGATGGATTTAATGGCATCTGCTTTTTTAAATAGCTTATGTTACGGAGTGGCCGATTGTATAGTGGAGTTTTTCCTTTTAACGCTAGAACTATTTTAAGTAACTTTTGCAAATTTATAAAATCAATATATGGAAAACACACCTCACACACAATGCAATTGAACAGTCTCAACCGGTTGCCATCTTTTTCCGGTCAGCTAACCCAATTCTCCTATCTCTTCAAATTTTACTATCATTTTCATCAAACCAATTCTTGATATAGGGCATTTTCGCACAGATTCTTTAAACGACGATATTCTCGCACAGTAACTAAGTGGTTGCTGCCGTTCTACAAAACAGCTTTACCTGTAAAGCCCAATCTTTTTTCTTGTAAGGGTATGATTAACGATGACAAACGCACGCTGAATGATTCTCTGGCTGTAACTGCAAGTTTGTATAGAGGTCTTACGGATTTGCATAAGGAGTAAGTAGTATATAAATGGGGGTTCAACATAGTGGTGGCGGTGGTAGAGATAAGAGGGCGGTGGTAGAGATAAGGTTGGGGTGGTAGAGATAAAAGAGGGTGGTGGTAGAGATAAGATGGTGGTGGTAGAGATAAGGTTGGGGTGGTAGAGATAAGGTTGGGGTGGTAGAGATAAGGTTGGGGTGGTAGAGATAAGGTTGGGGTGGTAGAGATAAGATGGTTGTGGTAGAGATAAGGGGGGATATTATTGACAGATTATTTCTTTTTGGGTTTAAGAATACTTTAATGATGTGTGATCATTGACAATAAGATAAAATGTGCGCGACTTTTGTTAGATTAAAATAAATTCATTGAAAGAGATAAAAGATTCATTTGAAAGTTATCTGCATATTGATAATATGGGAATGGAATAGATAGGGGAAGGAAGTATTTAAAGAACTTACCCATTCACTGACCTGAAGAACTATAAAAAAGACATTCATTTATTAAGTATGCATAAAAATGATTTTTTTTTAATTTTTTAGGATTGAGCCCACCATCCACCCGGCATTGCGCCGCCTCAATCCAATTTTTTTTTATTCCAATCGCCTTTTGTAATATTTTTAGAGTGTACAATACTTGCTTTTCTTTCTTTTCTTTTTGAGTTTTACTTAGTAATATTTGAATATTTCAGCAAATAAATTCATTAGGTTTATTTATAATAGAATAAAATTCACGTTACTTTTGCAACTTCTTAATAGACAATCATTTAATAATTACATATAAAACGTTCTTTTTCAAGATTAGGATTGAGCCCACCATCCACCCGACATTGTCTAAATGTCGCCTCAATCCAGTTTTACTCTTTTGGGTCTGTTAATTATTTACAGCTTCATATTGCTTTTCAAATTAGATTGGGTTTTCATTAATTTTGTAATGTCCGTAGGCAAACGTTCCAATGTTATCATCTAAAATATACCTTTTATCATCGAATGATGACAAAGCAGTTTTATTTTGTCTTACAGTATAAATGTCGTGGTTTTCACTTTTAATGAGAATCATATTTTCTTTCGTGCTTTTGTTTTCTTTTAAACATTGAAGATAATTGGAATGTTTTAATTTTTGTTGAATGGACTACTTTGGATACTCCTTTTGCAGTCTTCTTTTCAGAATCTGGAGTTAGCATGGAATACATTTTAGCTCGAAGACCAACAAACTCAATAATAGGCTTTGAATTCATTTCATCCTTAAAACAACCAATTCGTTTTTTGTTTTTTTCACTATATAATGCGTGATCCTGTGGATAGTCAGAGGTGTCATATATGTTTAAATTTTCTCCCATATCTCTATAGATATCTTCTGTTTCAATTTCATACGTTAAGGAATCTGTATCGGTGAACAGAAGATTTGCTTTATCCATGTATCGCTTTTTTATGTGATTATAATGAAAGTTATACGTTAAAACTTTACTTAGCTCCAAAATAACAAATCCTATGTATATAGGACGATTAAGGGTTATACAGGATTTTAATTTTTCTAAAACTACTAAACTCTCTGTAATAATTTTGAAACGTTTGAAAGTGGGAGCTGCAACTAACTTTTTGGCTTGTTTTTCAGAAGTGACTAATTGTACATTTGAATGTTTTCTAACATTCTCCATTGTTTTACCATACACTGAGTTATTTAATAATTTGAAAAAATCTTTCTCAAATGAAGAAGAGGCTAATTTTCTTTGATTAGTATTAAACTCAATGTAGGGTTTTAACCAAGGTTTTTGCTTGAAACTTAAAACTTTGTGAACTTTTGTTAATTTTAATCCTAAAGATAGGTATAGTTGTAAATTTTTATAGTATACGATATAATTATTCTTATTCATCAAATTTGGTACTAATTTTTCACTTTCATGAAAGTTTTCAAAATCGAATGTTTGTAAAATATTTCTTGAAGTGGGTGAAATCATATGCTTTTTAATCAACAATTTTTCGGGTGCCAAGGGATAGTCACTATGTAAATTATGAAGCTTTGTAGGATATTCGAGGTCTACTTCAAAAACATAACCAACTTCGCTATTTTCATGTATTGATAAAATTTGCTCTGTATTAAATGTATGAGGAGAAATCCACTTAAAATCACCATAGGGTAAGGCTTGTGACATTGCCCAGCCATATAAATTATTTGCATCTAAATAAATAATATATTTAGATGGACTTGAAGGATTGTAATTGTCTAAATGCCTGTTATTAGCTCTAGCATACCTTTTGCATATCATTGAAATTCCCCCACGAATACCTTTTTCAATAAATAAATGCATGTCAATGCTTGTGAACAATTCTAAAGGTTGCCGACTCATTTTTAAGCAAGCCTGCCATGCAAGAGATGGAGATGTAATGAGGTGTGCAGGATCCAACTCATAATTTTTAAGGCATATTTTTCGGAAATTTTCAAATACATCAGCCAATAGTAAAACATCACTGGCTACATACAGGTCGTGATATTCACCTAGAGATTTAATTTTGAAGGTGGACCACACATTTTTAGCATGTTCGTAATCTTCCTCACTCACATGCTCTCCAGATAATGTGCTGTAAAACGCAGAAGCAGGAGGTATGGCAATCTCTGAAAACTTTTGGAAGTTATCCACGTATTCATACGGATAAATACCTTTTCGTAGAAGAAGATGAATTTTATCTAGGGATACATTTTGTTTTAAAATGTTGAAGTCGCTATCTTTTAAATTCTGAATTAACTTTTGTAATGAAGTTGGTAAGAACTGAAAACTATCTATGAATTGCAATGATACTGTAACATTATTTTCTTTAATATTTTTTCTCATGGAAAAAGTGATGTATTTCTCCATATTATTAGCAAGAATGTTAAACTCATGGTCTTTAAAATTCCCCAAGCATTTGATAATGTGATATGCATCATAATTTTTAAGGTTATGAAACACAACGGGTATCATTTTTCGCATTTTATATTTTAAATTACAATAATTATGAGCTGCTCCTCTATAACGCCCACTCAAATGACAATGGTCTCTAACTTTATCATTCTCGAGGAGGTGTTTACAGAGATAGCATCGCGTTTCGGAATTAAATTGTTCTTCTTCTTCAGGTGAAAGTTACAACGTATGCGTAACCACAGGGTTCATGCCTGGCTATTTTTTCTGTATATGCACTTTGGTTCTTAGGTTGTACAGAGTGATAAGGAATTATAATTGATTCAAAGTCTGCGTATATTATGAAAGGAACTTTGTGTTGAAATTCGATTTTCTGAAACTGTAGTATATTCCTATCTGGTGAAGGCATTTTAATTTTTTGTGGGCTTACATTTTTACAGTAATTTAGATGCTCTTGTAACAAGTCTTCCTGACAAAATCGGTGTAAACATCGATAACATATATGAGCTGTGCTTTTATGTTTACTCAAATCACCTATCAACCTCGAAAAGTTCCGAATGAGGCAGGGATGCTGCCTTTCTTCGTTTGATATATATAACAAGTTTATGCAATCAAGGTCTTCACGAGAGGAAACATACAAAGGGAAAATTTCGTCTTCAAAACCAAATACATTTATGCGAACATTATTGAGCTTTTCGAGGGTAGAAATATTTGTTACATGCACCGGACATTTCACATTACCGAGCTTTATTTCTGATTCATGAGGGATATAGTGATGAATGGAATTTGCATTCTTTTTATAATCAATCTTTAATTTATGTGCTAATAGACACCAAACAAAACATTTTTGATCTTCATTTTTAATGTTTAATATTGCTTTTTTATCAGTCAATTTCTTTGGTAAAGGGATATAATTGCTAGGGCTAAGTGGTCGGTATTTTGCTATATTTAATTCTAATTTTAAAATTTTTTCAAGAGTCCAACCTGAACCTCTTTGAGTGAATTCCTCGAATGAATTTTGAATTTTCTTAAAGGCTGATTCTAAATGTTCAGCTATTGTGTTTTCCATTAATTCTACAACACAGTTGGATCGAAAATGGGGAGTGATATATTCCACGTCATTTTCCTGTGTGGTTCGCGTAAGGGTGGCTTGCACAACAGCATACCATTTTAATAGCCTTTTTTTCTTCTAATTGCAATTGGAGTTCTTCAAAAATAAAAGGTCTAACGTCATCAAAAAACTTCAAAAAATCCAGTTCATTGTCTTTCATAGAATCAAATGTTCTAATTGTAAACACATTCAAAGCATGTACACTATTATCCGGCTTCCTTTTCTTGCTAGGAGGCATTTGAGAGGGAATCAATCTACGTTTGGATACTGCAATTGAAGTGCTTTGCTGATTGGTTATGTTAAAATGTGTTAATTTATGTCTTTGTAAACTATCTTTCCGTGAAAAACCTTTATTACATAAATCACATGAGTGCGTTTTTTTTTTTTTTTGGTATGAGTTCTCATGTGACGAAGTAAAGCATCCACTCGTGAAAAAGTTTTGCGACAAACGTTACACACCTAGACGGAAAAAAGCCAAGACTTTAAAATTAGCCTTACAAACAGTATAAATATTATGCCATTTTATACTCGTCCTATACAAATGTTAAAGAATAACATAATTATATGCGAACACACAAAGGTCGAACAATCTTAAGAAAAAATAAATTGGATTATAATTAAGAAAGATATAAATCATAACGTAGAATGTATCCCGTACACATTAATTTGTGAAATTTATAATCACAACCCTATATACTAGTATATCTCAACTGATTATATTACGTTTTTTTTTCTCATAGCATTCGCTTAAAAATGTCTGCTGGATAAAATCATTACAATTATTATATTTGATAAAATTAGCTAGATCAAACATTAGTTTTAAAACTATTTTACAGAACACAAACAGCCAAATTCTAGTTTTTTAGAGCGTGATTATAAGAATAACCCAAACCTTGGATGACAACGAAGCCCTAGCATCTCGGGTTCCTTCAAGATTGGTAAGTGTAGAAGGCTCGATGTTTAAAATAGAGGCTGCTTGTTTACTTGTAGAAGGCATCCTTTCGATGCATGGTTGGGTTTCATCCCATTTAGGATCATCATCTGCAAATTCCTCGGCCAATTCTGCTGCATTCAATATCTCCTTGAGTTCGTTCATTGGAATGCCAAAACTAACATCCCACTGTAAATAACATAAAACGTTACATCTATTAAATTATATAAACCAAAATATTTACTTAATTATTCATTTAAAAAACTAATTTTACTCAGCTAAAACCATTATCTAAATCTTAAGTTGTAATAAAAATGAATGATTACAAAAGTAATTTAAATTAAAAATAATAAAACACTTACATCTTCAACATCTGGAGTGGTAGAATTTTTTGTGAGGGCTTCCATTTCAATATAATATGAGTCACTGCAGAAGAAGTCTTCACTGTATCGGACAATGTTGGGAAATGATCGAGGGTCATATTTGTTGCGAATATGTACTCTCTAAATCTTTTTAGAAAATTCTCGAGAAAACAAGCCTATGTTAGTGATAACATGTGTTGTGAATGCGTGCAACACTATCGCTTGGAGGAAAGTTCTGGTAAACATGATTAAATATTTCAAATAATCACTAACTTCGTATCGCTAGATTTTCCAGTGTTTGACGACTAAGAGTTACTTTACTTTGTAGATTAGATATTTTATGAAAAAATGCAACACTATTGGTCTGGGGTTAGTCATTTAAGATAATAAATATGCCCGCAATTCGCTATCGCTTCTTAATATTAGATTTCTTGGTATGTTTCTCGAGTCAATGTCATTTAGTCTCTGGCTTTTATGTTTTCAGCATCTCTGCTTAAGCATAAATATACTTTCGGTTTAAATTAAAGATTTTCTTTTAAACTTAACTTTAAAAAAAATGACTACTTTTTTAAAAACACCCAACAAGCAAGGGTTGATGCATTTGACAAATAGTACCTCAAAAAAAGCACGCGCGGAAGAAGCAGATAGTCTTATTTTAGAGACGGCTTCTACCCAGGATACCATTGAAAATGCATTCGAAGGACTGGATGATTTTTTCACATCTTTGAATCCTGAAAATATTGATTCGCCGACTCCTGCTATTTGTGATATTAATTCAGAGTCTCCTCAGCTCGCCGATGGATCCATGATTAAATCTCTTCAAGAAAATGTGTGTGTTTTCCGCAACGATCTGAATCATTGCGTATATTTACGATGCGAATTATACAAAGGAATCTTCAAAATTCATATTAGAAAGTTTCTAATAATCGAAAGTAATGTGAAACCAACCTTCAATGGAGTGGCCATGGATTTGTATTCATGGTTTGATTTTTTCCGAAAAATATTTAACTTTAATCTTTTGTACAGTTCTTCGTCATTCGTTGCAAACAACAATATTCTTGTAACAAATATGAATTCTGAAATGATCGTAAGAAATTTACAAACGAATACTTGGATTGCTTTGGATGACGACCAGTTAAATAATTTAAAACACTGTGCACATGACTTAAATGAAGAACTTATTGATTATCTTTATTCGAACTATCTACCCAAAGTCATACAGATGAACTATACACAGAATTGCGTGAAAGTCGATGACGAACTGTTTTTGATGAAATCCCTCATCGTTTCTATCGAAGAAAGTGTGGTGAGTGTGTTCCATAAAATCTTTGAGTGTGATGGTTGCATCATCAACCATGGTGGTCAATTGAAACATTCATGCATAACGTTTACAAACTTTGAAAAGTTTTGTAATGTTTCGGACCTTATTTTAATATTAGTTAATATTCATGACATTGTAAAAGACTTTTTGCATAGAGAAAAATGTATTTCTAAAAGATTTTTGGAAAATATAGATGTAAAATTTATTCGAAATGTTTTGTTTCAAACAGTACAATAAATTGGTTATTCTGAAAATTGTTAGTTTATCTTTAAAGAGTGTTGCTTTTTTTAAAATTGTTTCAGAATATTTTTTACAGATGTGGAAATTTCAAAAGGTAAGGTTTTATTATTTTTACAGGTGTTCGAGGCATATGAAAAATAAAGAAGCAACAAAGAGAAAAATATTTTGACTTAAAATTTAGATCATTGTTACAAGTTAAACTGATGAATATATTAATGTTTAACAATTATTTTTACTAAGTAATTTTTTTATTGAAACAAAAAGTTTAAAATCATGGGAGGATTTTTAATATTAAAAAAATCCCTTTTAATAAAACTCTGTGCATACTTTTGTAAGGATAACTTTAATATAAAATTTGTGCATTATATTTTCCGTATTTAAAAAAGATGTAAAACATATGACAACACACATAAAGTTAAAACGTTTTTATTTAAAAAGATTCCCAATGGATTTCTTCATACTTTTGTTTTTCATCAATCTTATTTTGTTTAACAACTGGTTTGACATATTGTTTGCGTTTTACAGGCACCGTTAGCATTTCATGCTTAACAAAAGGAGTTTTCAAGTGTTTATTTTTTATATAGTGTCTAGGTATATTCAATTCTTGTAAAGCTTGTAAAAATTCTTCCTTAGCAATAATTGTAGATTGCTTTCGATTCGTAAAAATCATATTAAACAGATCGGCTAAATTAGAATGTTGGTATTTTTTATCTTTAAAAGAAACTTCCCCATGCTCGTTCCAGTTCAAAATATTTGGTTTATCTTTAAGAATGTTCAATAACGTCGATGCTTGATTTTTATAAAACTTTGGCACAGACTCTAAAATAATAGGCATGTAATTTGCGTCCACTTTAGGCTTGATTTCTTCTTTCAATTTGACAGGTTCATCCTTTTGAACAGGGTGCTCATCTTCAAATGCATGATTTTCAGAAGTTATTCCTGGTAGGTTGTAGTCTTGTAAATTCATTTTTCGTTTTAACAGCTCATAATAACGGTGTACTTTTTCATAATCAGGCAGCTTACTGTTTAAAATTTTAGACATTTGGTGATCAAATTCCGTCACTTGCTGTTGACTAGGAGTATTTTTTATCAATTGATCTTCTGGAATAAGCACAAATTTTTTAGCCTGCTGCATTGAGTAAAGTTGAGATGGCTGTCACGGCTGCTGGAATGAGAATGTTTAAAAAAAACCCATGTTGTATAATTAATTTTTTCTTCTTGTATAAAGTTCCCTTTTTATTACCAATTTTTCTTAAAGTAGATTTGTACTTTGTCAAAAACTTTTTTTGTTGTTTAGTTATGGGGATATTTCCCTTTAAAAGATTCAAAGCACACTCACAAATCGCTTTTACGCTATGATTAGGTAATTTCTTCAATAAATGCTTACGTAACAGGTGAGGGCAGGTATAAATGAACTGTAAATCTTTGACTTGTTGACTGGACAATGTCATGTTAGAAACTAATTTTCTTTGTCACTTGCAGTCCTTATTTATATTTTAATTGATAAATATATTGAATCTGATTAGGCAAAATCTGTGTGCGTAACCTCATTTCCTCGAGACACGTGTTTCTTAAATCCATTAATAAATAAGAATACGGTTTTTTAGTAGCGTTATCGTAAACTTCTTGAAAAAATTTCATATGATTCGGATACAATTGCCTGCCTAAATGCATTGCCTGACTTAGATCCCTACGATTTTTAAACAGTATCAAGTAGTGTGCATTTAAACTAATATTTCTCATTTCTCCACCTTTATGGAAAATATTCTGACTAATAAAAATGACACTTAAATTTAAATGATGGCTACCTTTTGTGAATAATTGAGTGAGTCGAGGATCGTTTCCACATTCTGCCATTAAGTCGTCGATAATAAACAACGTATTCTTACTGAAATATTCTTTATAATTCGAAGGAAACCCCTCCACAAATTCCACATTTTCAATATCATCATACAGTGGTTGACTTATCCCATAAAACCAAATCACTTTGTCGATGGAGGGCTTAAACATCAAGGCCTGAAAGTTTAGCAGATCTCGCACAAAAAACGATTTTCCCGATTGAGTTGGTCCAGCGACCATCATTGTAAAAGGGTGTTGTAAGCTCGGAAATTCCATTTTGAATGAATAAAATATGGCAAGCATTAGGTTTAAACAGAAAAAGACAGACACAAGTTATATACAGTTTAAATATTTATTTATTGATAAAAATTGACACATATACGAAATCGTTTACATACAAAATCGTACACACGACGGTCGTTGCATACATCACAATTGACAAAATAGGATTGAATGTTTTTCAGAGTTTTACCTCTACATCTAGAATACAAGTAATATATACAATACTGTCCACACACAGCAGTTATATTTGATTGTAAGGTCATTGGGTTATACTTCATTCGGTTATAGCGAAGAGCAAAGTTGGCAATAGGTCCTGTAAAATATGTCGGCTCGTTTCCATAAGAATCGAAGAACTCCCCTTCATTTGGGGATAATAAATAGAAGGCTATCCAGTGACTACCGGGCTGTGACGAAGAATCAATGTTACTGACGAAGCATGCAGGATAGTGCACCATCCTTTCTGGCAAGCAGTCGCTTGCGTACACATCCAGAAAATATTTTTTTGTCCATGGGTCTTGCAGCAAAATCTTGTTAATTTGTAAGCTGTTCATTTTTTAAAAAATTTTTTTTAGTTTGGAAAATCACAAAGAATATGACGAGATTTATTAATCTCTATAATGTTTTCAAATTCTGCGTAAATAAATACTGAAATAGTTTTCGAGAGAGCATTAGCAAACTTAATTTCTATTCGTAAATTGCCTTGATGTTGTAAATTAAGATGCGGTCCATCACATAAATCTGGGCTAAGATCAAAAACATATGCCCTTGAGCAAATTCTTCCCGCGTTAAATAGTTTCCACTATCACGGTTAAAGCCTGAAAACATCTGGTGATAGGCTCTTATATAACAGTTGGTTTCGTAATTCAGTTCTAAGGGTTTGGCAGGTACTGGTTGCCCATCAACGTAAATACTCAAAAAGTTAACGTTGCAATGGTCAAATAAAAAAGGGATTAAGACTCAATTGCCCATTTATCGCGGCGTTGTCTATACATCCTACAACAACACGTTTTGGCATAACTCCTAAAAAACATTGTCTTGCATGAAGGACCAGCTGCCCTTTGATATGGAATAAGTCTTACATAACACTCTGTCAATTGGATATTTCGCTGTACTTTTTTCTAAAGCCTTAGCATGGCCTAAAGAAACACCTGGATTGACTTTTACTTTGCGAATAAATAAAGACGCATGCTGTAACACAACTTTATAAGGTTCTCCTGTTTTAGTTGACATCAGACAAAAATCAGGTTTCGTGCGGGTCATTTTTATTTTTACATCTACTAGATTCAGTAAAAGACGATTTTGTTGAAAAATATCACAATGCAGAGGTCCAATCATGTCCAATATCTGACTTTTAAACGTCAAACATAGCGTTTTTTAAGCCCTCGTTTCCATTTTCCTTTTGAATAGGGTCGGACACATCTAAAAAGGTATCCTTATAAAAACACTCGCAAGTCAATAAACTTTTCTTGGCATCTTCACCATAGTTAAGTAAGGTTTCTACATAGGCACGATAGGGGTAAGTATTGCTAGAAGAAGAGACCACTCTTTCGTTCAAGGCCACGTCTACTTGTCCAAACAAAGCATGTAAAATAATTCACTGGAGCTACCGGCTCGTTTTCTGCTAAAGACGTTCCATCCAAGTTGGTGATTTTAACTTTTACATGCAAATAGGAAGCGGACAAATCCATATAGTCTTCTCCGCTCCCAGATATGTTAAATTCCACAGGCCCCCATCTCGTATATTAGCCAGTGGATGATATTCAATAAATCCACCTTTTTCTATAGCTGTCTGTGTCGGAGGAATTAAAAACAAGTCTAGTTCGGATTTCACACAGGCAGGAGAATCTTTATGTATTAAACAAGTCATTTTTTTAAGCAAATCGCGTGTTTTCACTTCTTCGATTTGCGTCGAATGATTTATTTTTAGATTGCGTTCTCTTTTTATGCGTCGTCCAGAACCAATCATGGTTTTTACTTTATTGGAGCTTTTTCTGTCAAGTTTCGACCCGCTTCTTTTAAGCGACGTTGAGTTGCTACTTTAAAATTATCACCTTGGAAATATCATTTAGCACATCTACACCACTGTGAAACAATTGTTTCCAACAGCCTTCGCACTTGATTTAAAAGAGGACAGCAGCCCTAAATAGACTTCTAAACAATCCTCCAATCCATAACCCTTTTGCAAAGGGTACCTTGATAATAACCGAGACCACTTCCCGACTGATGTGTATAATAATCTTCAACGATTTCTGGGCAACAATTA
>BMAO01028170.1:0-17195 GCA_019973975.1 Trichonephila clavata
TATTTAGGAGAACTAATAAAGTCTTATGTCCTTTTCCTTTCAATTAGTTAACTCTTTCATTTTTAACTAGGATGCAACTATGGACAAATATATCTATTTATTTTAAGTTGCCTGAAAATTCTATTCATTTTAAAACATTTCTTATGTAACTTTAGATAGTGATGCAATGTTATGTTTCTTTCAAACATTATTTAAATGCACACAAATATTCTTAAAAAAGCACGCATGAGCATATCAGTGAAAACACAACTTCATCAATTAGAGTAGCCAGAAAAAGAGACAAATCACCTTGTCAGGCAAACGTTCCGGATTTGGCAATTATGCCAAATACACTGAGTAAGTTAAAAGGAAAGGAAGTGGCACACATTGAAAAAGTTGTACCCCTGTTACATCAGGAGAAAGCTCTTTATAACGCTGCTTATCGTTGCAGGGGAACTGTGACATAGATCGGATACCAAACCTTTGGGGAACTGCGACATAGATCAGATATCAATCCCCCACCAAAAGATGGAATTCTAGTAGTAGCTCACATGTGTGTGTGGCTATAGTGATCAGTCTAAAATGGTGAGTTTGTCGGTCCAGTCATATCGCAAATGGATAACCACACATCCAAAACCCATCTTTCTCTTTTTTTTTTTTTTTTTGCTCAAAGAAAACTCATCGAGGGAGGGTTTGAAGCCATATGAAGATATTCTTCTGAGTGGAATTCCACTCCAGTTCGCAAAAGCTACTAGGTAACTTTATTTAAAAAAAGTTCCGAAGAATAATGTTTATACTGGATTACCGTACTTGTAATAGATCGAATATGGTATGAAAAAAGAAGAGAATTTCCCAATCCAAGCTGTGAGTACAGGTAGAGGATCTTCAGTGCATTTGCACATATACATCAAGCAGTCGCAACATATACACGACGTTTTTAGACGCTAGCATAACGATCCCGTGCAATTATCCACCGAATAACTAGTGCTTGCTTGCCCTAAAGACAGCTATCATTGATCCCCCCCCCCCAAAGCATCTTCTTACTTAGTTTGTTGCGAAGTGCAATGATGGCGGGCGACACCTACGAGCACAATGAACTGACTATATATAAAAATTTATTCACCCGATACCTTTCGTTTTAGTTTCAGAAGTGGCAGAAACTGTATACGAGTTTAGAGTCTACATGGTAATAGCTCCAATCGTAACGCAACTATGGAATACTTGCATGGACGTCTTTAGTATGGACGTCGGATTTGCTAATTTTCTACATTTTCTGTGAACATGATTGAGGTGTCACAATTTTAGTGTCAAACAGTATATATGCATGTGTATGTGTATGTGTACCGATAAACGTAAAAAATGTAACAATAAACTAAATCAATAGAAACATTGATTATGAATAGTTTTGAAAGAGAATAAAATGCATTTCGTTATCTATATCGAGTAAACAGTTCAATAAAACACTAGTGTGTGAGATGGCAATAAGTTAAAACCAGGAAAAGAATTTTTACTCACTAAATACTTGAATTATATCAAAATCGTATGTTCGTCTTTAAATATATGATCTTATTTATGCTGGACTCAAACAGATACGAATTATTAACCTATAATAAAGAGAAAAATATTCTAAAATATCTATTGCCTCTTATGAATAGTTTTATAGGAAGGAAAATATGTTTTTTGAATCTCAGTAAAATTAACAAAATTTTCCTTTTATAGACAGATTTAATTACCTGATATATATATGATATCTGTTTTTTCTTCAATACAGATAAGAATGGGATAATTAGTTGAAAAAATCAAGGAAAGATTATTCATAGCACATATTAATTTAACAGTGTAAGAAAAAAAAACTTAAAAAGTCTAACAAATATAATTTTCGCAGTAATTATATTGCTCGCAAAATTATCATAAAATGAAAGCTGTTATAGATTTATGGATTCCTGATTAAGAATCATTAATTTTATTTTTAATTTATTCGAAAGTTAATCAAAGAACATATTTCAACAAATCTTGATTTCGTTTTGGGTGTATATGGAAGTCAAATTTAAGTCCTATAAATTTCTAAGTATTACATTTAGCATTTTAATATTATTTTCACTAATTACATATACTACGATGTTAAAGTATATATTATTGTAATGAGGAATCATTTTGGTAAGTGCTGAAAAAATAAACTGATAATATATATAAATTATACAATCTCTTTGAAAATTGTGTCATCAGAATGTACCCTACGACGTCCGGCAATTGTGGAAATTCGACAGTTAATTCTACAACTTAAAAAAAGCGTATTGATTCAAAAACAACACAAAACTAAGCGTTTAAAAAAAACAAAGGAACTGATATTTTCAAGGATTAATATTATAATTTTAAACTATGTATGTTTTGTGAAATTTAATTTATAAATACTGGTAAGTGTTTCTACTTTTAAAAAAAATATGGGAGGAAAATTTTAATAAATATGCCTCAGTAATTTTCACGATTTTAAATAATGACAGATCTCAATTTTGAAATTACTGCCATTTTTATTTAATATACGTAAATAATAGAAGTATTACAATACTTTATACTTTTTTTATGCATATGGAAGCATCCAACTTCTGGATTCATATTCCATCTTTTTTCCCCACTTTTCTATATTAATTACTTCCAAAAACTTTAATCTAAAATGTATCCTTATGTTTGAATTTCTCTTGATTTCAAATATTCATTTGAAACAATGTAACATTCTTCTCACGATTAAGCTATGACTTAATTTCTACCATGATAGAAGCTTATATCTTTAACATTTCTTCCCACTTGCTTTGCATGAAATATAAAATTTCGAGCTACTGCAATATGAGCAATATGTATGATAATTTAGCTACAGAGATGCATTACCATATATATTACACAGTTGAATATCTTTAACCTTCCGAAAAACTAAATTAAGTAATTTTATTTTCAAACTACTGATTATACGACTGAATATCGTTTAGGAATCATGTGGCAGGTTTAAACAAATATTAAGTAAACTCAGATGAAACAATGATATGCACGTTTACATTATTGAAAAAATACTTACATAAAAGCGTGTGTAGAAAAATAAATATCCATTAAATATGTCTAATATACTTGGAAAACTTATTATATTGCTGTCAAATATTTTAAGTGATAAAGAAGAGTTATTAATGTTAAACGTAAAGAAATATTTATGATATATTTCAGACTTTTAAAAATATCTGGATTAAAAGAACCATCTTCTCTAGTTTTGATTAAGAAAATGAAACATTGCACAAATGTGTTTTTTAAAATACATACATTTTTTCAATTACTTAACATTTGAAAAATAAGTCATAAATATTACAGTGTTAGTTTCTTATAAAAATAAAGTTAATTTATTGTGCGTATTTGCGTTTGAATTCATTCCTTATAGATGGGATAGAATTAATATTTTTTACGAGAAAGTCTTAAGAAAACTTTCTTTATGTGTACAAAAAGGCCTTTTACAAAATTTATGAATGACTTTCTTAGGAGCCATTAATTTGAAATATATTTTATGAAGTCTCAGTTCAATTTCCTAATATTATTTTTAGTATGTATAACATTTATTTTTTTATAGAAGCATAGAAAAATAGAACCTAAATTTGCTATATCATATACGTAAAAACTTTTTAGAAAAAAAAAGATAATTTTAAAATTGGTTGTTTTATTAGTTATTAGATGCAGTTGCGTATAATTTATATTCTTTTGGAATGACGGGAGATAATTGTGAAAAATATTTGTTGCATTTAGACATTTCAAATTGATTTATTACAATATGTATAAAAGCACTTCCCCAGGCCCGCACGTTCCAGAATGCACCCGAACAGGACGGGAGGAATTTCTCTGCTAAGCGTAATTTCATTTAAAAATTCATGTAAACTTAAATGCAATCAGATATTTTAAAATGTACATTTTACTATCATTGATAATATCTGAATATACAGTACAAAAATGTCACTGTATTTTAAAAACGATTGTGAAATTTTAAGAAAATATTTTCCTTTAAACAAAATAAAGTACTCTTTTCTTCATGATAATTAAAATAAAATAGATTCAATACTCTTACAAAATAGTATCTTGCAAATATTGAACGATAAATTTACACTCGCATAAACTTGTTGTGGCTTGAACTGACACAAATCTTGAAATAACAGATAATATATCGTTTTTTTATGTTTAATTAATCCTTATAATGCTCATTGCTTTCTCAGTATACCTTTAGTATTACGTTTTCTGTTCTTATGGTAATGGCAACTCCAAATGCGATAGCAAAGAAAGAGATTCGTCTGTTCGTTCTGAATTAAAAATGAGAGTGTAAGAACAAAGATTCCCTTTCGTTAAAATTGAGTCATCGCGTTTGTTCTATGAAGATCTGCTTTTTAAATGTCTTTGACTATTAAAAAATTATATTTGTGTGTAATTACAAACCACAAATAAATAAATAATGAAACTATAATTATGATTGCTTGATGCCCAATAAACTAATAATCTTCCATCTTTTAGAAGAATTATTATTACTAATGAAAAAAGAATTATTATTAATATTGTTAAACAGAAGAATTATTATTAAATGGAAACTAAAAGTCCAGAACTATTACATTTATCCAATACATACACATATATATGCATGTATGTATAAAATGAATGTTATATTAACATTAGTGTGAGTATTATCCATCCGGATGAATACTTATACAGAACTATTAAAATAAACTTTGTACCATTACACTTACAAAGTACTTTTTGTGTATGGATCTAATATATTCCATTCACGAAATCCTAAAATTGCATTTATTGACTATCCCCAGGCACGGAAAGTATAAGGCGAGAGATTACTGTGACTTTCCCATTTCTGTTTCGATGATGGCTTCCATTCATACACCCTTTCAAGCAGAGCTAGCATTCTACTTAGATTTTCGCCGAGATTCGCTGGAATCCGAGTAGTGTCAGACACAGCGCCTCCATTCAATAAGCCTCATTCCCAACAGAAATTGTTTTTCGTGAGTCTCTGCAGCATGACAGCCCAGCAGAATGCTGGCACCAATATATCAAGTCGCAGCTTTATCCCGACGCCATGCCTCTGTCAGACCTTTAGAGAAACACATAAACATATAGATACACTTCGGTCAGATTTTTCCTTCTTTCTTTCGTGTCAAGTGGTGTATGCTGCTTGTAAATATGTTAGCGAATAGAATTCGTTGTATGCATAAACATTCTAAGCCGTGTTTTTTTTTCGTGTGACAGACACATTGTTACATTTTTCTATGTTTTTTTATGAGTGAAGTTGCTGTGTTTCTTTACCAAGAAAGTATTTCTTCTTTACGTGAATTATTTGGCATATTACCTCATATACAACAAAAATCGCATGAGTGCAATCCACACATTTCTTCTATTTAAGCGAAATGAATTTTTTTGTGGCTTGGATATTAGAATTTTGGATTATATGAAAATTTTTAGATTTTAATACTTTTCATTCATTTCTTTTGATTCAAAAAAAAAAAAAATTTTTTTAGTTTGATATTTTTAAACTATATAAGCACAGATAGTTCTACTTACTATATATATATATATAATTTATTTGTTTTATATTTCAATATTACGCATATGTAAAATTCAATTAAATCCCCTTTCTCGTTTTCTTATGAAGCTATTAACACCTCTTTAAACTGTCGCAAACCCCTTGGAGGTCAATTTTCACAAAAGTCTCTTTTGTAGCGCTTTTCTAATCCATGGAAGGAATATGTCTTCTAAATCTCAAATCTATAGGTCTAATAGTTAAAAGAGGTGAATGTTCATCTATATAGCCAATTAAACTCTCGCAACCTCCTTAAGGGTCGATTTTCTCAAAACTCCTTCTTAGTTGATATCAACTCCATGAAAGGAGTCTTCTGCCTGCTAAATTTCAAGTATATAAGTCTAATAGTTCAAAAACGGAAATAGTTATTTCTAAAGCTCTCTACCCCCCCCCCTCTTCTTAAGGTTCTATTTTCTCAAAACCCTCTTTTAGTGGTTCTCTATTCCATTCAGGAACAGACCTACTAAATTCCAAGTCTGTAGGTTCAATATTTCAAAAACGGGAATTTTTCTATAGTGTCACTCAACTCCTCACACGCCCTCCTTCTTGTGGGTACATTTTTGTAATACTCGTTTTTAGAGGATCTCTGTTCCATGAAACAAACACAAACACTAAATTTCAAATCTGTAGGTCTAATAGTTGAAAAACGGAAATATTTTTCTGTAACACCCATTTAACCCTTCGCAATCCCCCCCCCCTGGTTTTCTATTTTTGCAAAAACTGTTTTGTAATGGACATTTATTCTCTAAAAAGAAAATGCTGACCAAATTTCTAGTTGGTATGTCTAATAGTTTAAAAACGGAATATTTATCTACAACGTCAATTAAGCACCCGCAAAGCCCTTTGGGGGTCAATTTTCACAAAACCCATTTTGTAGCAAATCTATACATCATAAAAGGAATCTGCCGACCAAATTTCACGAATGTACGTCTGATAGTCTAAAAACTGAAATAATTACAATGGGCAACAAAAAAAAATTTTTTTTTTTGTCTCAGAAATAAGAATATGTGACTCTGATAGCATTTCTTCTCTTGAATTCAAATATGATATCGATTTTTCTTCATCACGCAAGGTTTTCGAGAGACAGGCATTTATAATTTGAAACACTTTAATATTTTCTACATTCTTAAGTGCACAATATTCGAACATTCGGACTCATCTAGAAATTAAGAAATCTCAATTTTCTTTTATATTTCGCCTGTGGAGTATCCCTCTTGATGGTCCAACAATAATCGGCCAGCATATTAGCATTCCATTTGCCTTGATATCTCTTTTCTATCGCTGAAATCTCCTGATGAAAGCGTTATCCGTGCTCATCGCTCACTGCACCAAAATTTCCCGGGAAGAAATCTAAATGCGAGTACAGGAAGTGTATTTTCAAGGGCATATTACAATCCAAATTTTTGTAAGATGTTATAAGATCATGAACAAAATCACGGTAATTTTGCGCCTTTAGATTTCCCAAAAAACTGTGAGTTACATTTTTGAATGCTTGCCAAGCTGCTTTCTCCAGTGGATTTAATAGTTCCTGAAACTTCTCATCATGCATTAGTGATCGTATTTGTGGACCCACAAATATCCCTTCTTTAATTTATGCTTCACTAAATTTTAGGATACTTCTGTTTTAAGTACATGAAACCAGAAGTATTGCCCATGGCTTTCACGAAAATCTTCATTAATCCTAGTTTGATATGTAACGGAGGTAGATACACATTTTTAGGATTACACAATGCGTCATGTTTCACATTTTCTCCCCCGGGAATGAAAGATTCGCGTTTAG
Source organism: Trichonephila clavata (assembly GCA_019973975.1). Taxonomy (NCBI): domain Eukaryota; kingdom Metazoa; phylum Arthropoda; class Arachnida; order Araneae; family Nephilidae; genus Trichonephila; species Trichonephila clavata. The sequence goes on from BMAO01028170.1 coordinate 7,362, forward strand.
GCTATTCTTTTCTGATGTAAAGGTTTTTTCTGTCCCTACTATCCCAAAGACACAAAAAACAACAGTACTTTGTGTAACCAAGCTGCAGACCAAAAATAAGTGTAATTACCTTCAAATCACCAAAAATATTCTATTCATGCACTGCATATTGAATCTTTGCCAATATAAATTGAAAGTTTCCATATGTTTCTTTCATACTACATAGGTATTGATGGGAATTTATTTCCATTATGCAGAAGCACTGCTTTTAAACTTGCTTTGGAGGAATCAATGAATAAGCGCCGTTCTATAGGGTTATGTTCAATACCAAATGTCTCCATAAGAGAAGAAATGTCATTACAAAACACTAAGCCATTTTCTTCAGAAAAGTAGTCTTTACATTGAGAATGACAACTACGAAAAGTACATATCTTTGTATTCTTTTGAAGAAGATTCCATCCTTTTAGCCGGGAACCAAACATTTCAGACTGTTTTTTGGATAACTTTAAATCTCTTATGAGATCGTTAAGATCTTCGTGAATCAATAAATGAGGCTCAGATGAACAGCTTGGTTCTAAAGTTGTATCACCACAAACTTCTTCCTTACTTCTATCGGAATCTGAGCTCTCTTCATCTAATGTCACATGTTCTGGAGGCTTTGGTACGGGCAATTCTTCGCTGTGTGGAACTAGTCTCATTGCAGATTGCAAGTCTGGGTACACCACTGTTTTTTATTTTTTATTTTGACGTAATTTCTTTAATGTTTGTTAAGCAGAAAAAACAGTCAGATGAGTGATATTTGGGTTTCCTCCAAATCATGACACGCGTCACAGGGCAAATGGCCTGTGACGCGTGCCATTCTTCCATGCAGTGAGAAGCCTACTATACGATAAACAACAGATATGTGGGGCCCAGGTCCTTGTTTGGTCCCCCACTTTACACCCAAAATAAAGTTCATAACACTTTTTTACTAATGGAGTAAGGTTTCGCCTTTGGGACTTGAGCGTGACTTACCACATATGTAATATATGTTGTTATGATGATTTAAACAAGCTCTATGTATTTTGTAACTAATAGCAAATAAAAAGAAATAAATTTGTAAATACGTAACATGCAACAATACAGACACAAATCACTCACAATTACGTGTTAACTGGTTCACTACTATCTCACAACTGACATCGTTCTAATGAATGCATGCTAGTCTGGACCATATTTGTGGCTGTCTGTTGTGCCTGGTGCCAAAGTGTCTGTACATGTCTGAACTTGCACGACAGTAGCAATGATACCATTTGAGTTAACTCATGTGGTTCCATCACATTTACAATGCTCTAAGAGTTTTTATTTTACAATGGACAAATGGTCATTTATTAAAAAAATATTTATATACATTAATTGAAATTAAAATTTAGAAAAAACTGTGGGTGATGGAGAAATTCCGAATACATATTTGAAAACACGATAAAAAACTGCATTAAGTACAACTATGGTACTCATGAGACAAAAATTATGTTGACCAGTGTTATCTCTAATTCAACTTACGCCTCTGCAACGCCCCTTGTAGGACGCTTTTGATGAAATCAATTTTATAGCGGATTTCTACTTAATTTAATGAAATGAACACATTTACAAAATTTCAAGTCTGTAGGCCTAATAGTTGAAAAATAAGAATATTGATCTATTACACCTCTTAAGATCCTACAATGCCAATTGGGGATCAATTTTTGCCATATCCGTTTCAACGGATCTCTGCTGTATGAAAGGAATCAAATTTCGTGTATGTAGGCTCAAAAGTTCCTGAGATATCGTGATGAGTGAGTCACTTTTCTCCTCTTTCTCTCTCTCTCTCTTTATATATATTCAAAATTTCTCTACAAGAGACAGATGAATTACATGATTAATACATAAAAGAATATCAATTGCTAGATAACAAGACAACAGAATTTAGAAGGAGATATGAAAGATTGAAATAACAGAGTAAAATATAAAAGAATGGATGCTTCAGTATTATCAACATTGCTGACTTAGGACAACTTGTATACATAAAATTTTCTTTAAAAAAATCCTTCTGTATAAAAGTGGGGTTGAACATGTTTTTTGGCCAGCCAACCTTCCCCCTTTTTTTTGTTAATAATACCAAGCAAATACCAATTGGAAATAATGGATAGGAAATCTAAATCCATTATAAGGAAAAGGTAACTTACCCAAAAATTGCCTACTGAAATGCATATATATATGCGTAATGTTGGAGTATTATAAATACGAAAGCTTCGACTCCGTATTCATTTCAATACTATCTGCTTCTCATGAATAATTTCATTCTTTTCTTTTGATTATGTAGATATCGATTCTAAATTCCAATTACATGTTTCGTTCAAAGAATTAAATGAAACCCTCTCAGGTAATACAAAAATACTTTATAACATTATAACGCATGAATCATTCTAAGATGAATCAACTGTTTCAAAATATATGGAAAAGAAGTATTCAATTATATTGAATAAAACACATCAACAGGAAGTACTGGGATAATACATTAATTTTCACATTTTCATTCACCATTGAAAGGAAATTACTTAACTGAAACATATTTTTGTAGGGGTGGGGGGATTCCTCATCTTACCTTTTTATTAAGGTTCAAAAATAATTCTTATTTTTTTAATTTAAAGAATGTCGATAGTTTTTCATGTGAAAAGGAATAATTGAAATACATATTTAGGGCTCAAAAAATTATGTAGTAAGAGAAATAGGAAATAGTATATTGTGCATTTTGTCTTTCATTCTTTCATAGGTATCAACGAAATATTTCTGGAAAATACTTAAGGTAACCGACTACACTAAAATTGTCAATTTCCCCAAAAATCGACAATTTTTTATGATTTTATTTTATTGGACATCTTATTAGCATTATAAAAATACCAAGTTTATTATTTTCCGTTCGCAAGAACAAAAACTACAAGTATTTTAGTGAAATCAGATGCCATTACTTTAAGCAAGATGTCATACATTAAAAAGCGTTTTACTCGAAACGTGTTTTTTTTTTTTTAAATGCTGAAACGGGGACATCGATTGTTGAAAATGTTTCGAAAATAATTAACTGAAATTTTTTTTTGTATGATCTGTATAATAGTGGAAGTGTTTTAATGTTCAGATTTTTCAATAATGTTTTTTTTTTTAAAAATTGCAGTCACTTATGATAATATAATCATTGTTTATTTAAGTAATTTCATATAGAAACAAGATAAAGTGCTCTAGTTTTCAAAAAAATTAAATATCTCTTATCCTGAAGGTCATTTCAAAAATGAATAACATAGCAACACATCAGAATTGAAACATTGAAAGTTTTTTTATGAACTTTTGGTTCAGAATGGACCCCTTTTATGTTGTTTTTTGTAAGTTTTTGCCAATTTTTTTCCCATTTTACTAATATATATTTATTTTTCTCTTTTCAATTTTAGCATATTTTCCTTAAAATGTACTAAACAAATCTAAAAGCCACGAAAAATCCCCATATCTCCATTAAAAAAAAAACAGTTGCCATAAGTAGTCGGATACCTTAATGCCGAAGTCTTGACAAACCTACATCAATTGATGATTATTCTAAAAAAAAATTGCAATTATATATTGAATAGAATAGATCTATATATAAAACACTGATGGCGGATTGAGTTTATAAATTTAATTATAAACATACAGCGTTTAATGTTAGTAGCTTAACCACTTCAAATGCAACTATTTCATGTTTATAACTTACATTTACCATATTAAATTATTTTAATATAGAAACTGAAAGATATTTACAAGTGATTGACAGTGACTTTTCCCAATAATGAAGTTGAATAACAACTTTATTTTTGAATTAATTCAATGTGACCCAAAAAAGTTCCGTACTCTCAATTCATTTATAACAAAGTTGAATAGTGATCTTAATGATAGGATAACGAAGTTCAAAATAATATTAATCAATAATATTACCTTGACTTTTTTTCTTATTGAGGTACATTTTCATCTTGAAGCATCTTTAAAAATAAAGTAAAGCTTTTAAAAACTGTGTATTTACTTGAATATTTAGGATTTCGGTTTTACGTACAGTTATATAGGATTATAATGGAGGAAAAACCTCTAAAAGAGAGAGAGAAAAAGATAAACTTTTAAATCTAATTTTTAGCGATCAGAAAAATATGTAATTGCCATAGAAGACATCGCCATACTACTACATTAGAAGTTCTCAAAAAAGGAAAGAAGATATCGACATTTATTTTTATTAAATTCGTTCTACATATACTCATCCTTCAAAGAGTAGTCTGCAATCGATTTTTTCAAACTGCAACATTATCATTTCTATGAAGATTATTTTTATCCATAATTATGTAAATGTTTTCTATAACGTATGGGTTTATTTCCGAGTTATTTCTTTTCTTTTTTCTCTTGTGTATTTTCATACCTAAAATCATTAAAATCTCTTTTTTTTTTAATTTTACCTTTCGTCGCACATATAAATCAATTTTTTCTGATATTCCACTGCTTTATACCGTAATAATGTTGTAATTTCTTCACAATTCTATTCCTTTGATTTCATAATTTCGGATCATATAGTAAAATTATTTTGAAGAAATTAATTTATTTGTAATAATATGTTTCAATTTATTTAATTATTCCGTAAACATTGCAATTTTTGAATGGGTTATTACATCTCTCAACACTTTGTATTGAATTTCCTTACACTTTTAATAAAGATGAAAATAAATATGTGTTTCAATCCCGTATATATATTAACCCTTTCAGCACCATGTAACCACAAGTGGATATATGGTATGCATTGGGCTAAATTCCATTGTAACCTCATGTGCATATTTAGGTGTACAATCGGTGTAACCAGCTCAGGAAACAGTATAAGGTAAATTTTCTTTTATTGGGTAAAATTACAAAAGTTAAGGTACAAAATGTCCAAGATATATAAAAATTTTCTAAAAAAGGAAAGTTAGAGAATTAAAATTACAAATTTTTGTGAAATTGCTCGAAATGTTCCTGAGAAAAAAAAAATTTTTTCACATGTGTTGCATAACTGTACTACCATTTTTTTTCATTTCTCCATCTTCTTCATCACAAATACATAAATCCGTATAAGAGTCAGTTTCCGTATAAGTTTCCGGCAAATATTCTCATTTAGGATCACTTTCGATGAAATCCAACGACGATGCAATATTGGCTAGAAAAAGTAAAAATAAGCAAAAAAACAGTTATAGAATCTTAAGAAAGTTAATCGAAATTCGAACGAATGAGTGCTTTAGCATCAAAAGGAAAAATGAAGTGTTTGTTACAACATCAAGATCAGTATCCTTAGAAATCTGAGATCAGGGACAGAAATCATAGTGTGGTACATAAAGGGTTAAATACTATATTATACACCAAGCCGAGAAGATATGTTATGCTCAACCTAAATGATTTTCACATAATTATACAATTTTTTAAAATAAACTCTATTAAAGTAAGTACATTTGCTATTTCGTATTGACATGTAAGTAGAGTACAAACAGTTTTTCTTTTCAAAAAAAAAAAATCTTAATTTTCTTATTAAACTAAACGTATAAAAATAACACACACACACACGCACGCACGCACACCACTCACACACACACACACACACACACACACACATATATATATATATATATATATATATTCATTGCAATTATTTTTTAAAAGCCTGGTCCACATACTCAATCGGTGGCATTATTTAAACATTTATTCAATGAAATAAAAATATAATTATGTATAGAATCCTATTATAAGTTTTGTAAACTCTAAATAAATTAATTATAAATAATGATCATTAGTTTAATATAGTATAAATATTAAATAAAAAAACTCTAAAACAAATCAAAATGCCTTCACATTTTTTCCTAAGTAACATGCTCTTAGCTTTCTCTTTGTTGTGTTAATGTATTTTAAAAATACTACCACATATACTCTGAATCATTATTATAATAACAAGAAAATACATTTCTCCAAGTAAGGTTGATAGTTAAAAATAATTTATACTTGTAACATTTATATTTTAACTACCAAAGTGAACATTTTAAAATGATAAATATTATTTTAGCTTAAAATTTGAAAATGAATTTAGATTCACAGACATATTTCTGAAATGTATTTATTATAATAACTCTATGCAATTATTTTCCTAATTTATATATATCATCCCTTAACTTTTACACTTTTACTTTTTTTTGTTTCAATCCAACAGTATCCCACTTCACGTTCTTTTTTTTATAATATTTAAATCAGTTAAATTTTAAACAGCTTCATTATACTTTACTGTAGAGCATGGAAAAATAATTTACTACAGCCTTTCTCAAGAAATATATTCGTATAATTTAAGTATGAATACTACTTCTAACAAAATGACGTAAGCTGTATCACAATAAAATGACAAAACTGAAATAAATTTTTGGAATATAGCATGGATTAAAATCAAATATAAAGATTTTTAAATTGTTACTATTGTGTTTAATTCTCTAATTTATGTTCATTTGGATTTATGCATCTCAGCTACGTTTTTTAGAACTATGTTATGTACATAACTAAGGTGACATTGTCTAAGTGTCCGTTTTTCACTACTTTACTTTTTTGAGTACAATAATAAAGCTTTAAATAAAAAGTTTGTTTTTCTTTTTCTAGAGAAAAATATTTAAAAAAAACACATCAAGGAGAGAAAATACCTTTACTTCTCTGGGGTCTTATTTATATCTAAATTTTGGGAAACTTCCAATCTATCTTTTGGAATATTTTTGCATTCATTGAATCTTTGATGTGATATATGTAAATCTTTTCACAAAACCATTACAGTTTTTCCTTCTTGTAGAAATATTTTAAATAGATTTTATTTCTTTTTTTAACTTGTTATCTCCAAAAGTACAATAGAATGCCCAAATTTTATAATGCAAAGTAGTTTTTTTTCTCTTTGTTTGCGTAAGAATACTTAGTATTAAACACAAACAGGCGGGAAAACTTTGAAATTTTAAATATTTATTAAAATATTTTGCCGATTCTAAAATGTTACTTTTGCTAAACAAAGAAGTAAAAATGCAACACTTCAAAAATACTCATTTTATTAGAAAACGAAGAACAATAAAAAAAAATAAAACGCAGTTGCATTGACATCAGTTTTTTATTTTTTATTTTTAATGAATTCCTTTGTTTATCTTTGTATATGTGCTCTTATACATCCAATTCTATTGTCTTCACTCTTGTATTTTAATATTCTAAAAATAAATTATTAATATTTAATTGTTTTTTTCTGAAGCACTTCAAAATGAAATTCTATTTGTCCTTTTATTTAAATGATGTATACAAATTGAAGCTTATTTTAAATCTTTTTTTCTTAGAAATACTCCACATTTATTTTGTAATTTGTTTATAATGATTTGTGACTCAATGTTCTAATATATATCAAATAGAAGTTTTTCAACTGAATAATATAAATTATCAGTTAATTAACTTTCTTTAAATGTGTATAATATTCAAATGAATGCTATTGAGATAACAATAGATATTAATGCACATTGATCATAAGGACATCCCATATTACTCTATTTTTATTGAATTAAATGAAAAGAAGTATTTCTTCAGTTTTAATACCACATTTCTAATGACAAAGAACAAAAATGATTATTGAAACGAATTCTTACTAAACGAGAAATATCTTTTAATGCCATTTAAAGGAAAATTTGATTGACATTTTATTACTTTGTGTAACATTTAAAAAATTTAATTAAATTCGTTATGAATTTTACGTTTATTAGATAATTCTATATGGTGGTAAATAATCATTTTTATTCGAAATTTTAAATCACAAATAAATAAATTAATAAATGTGTTTTTTGTAACCTTAACACACACATATATATATATATATATATATATATATATATATATATTGTCAATCAAACCATAAGGAAGAAGAAATTAACAGCTTCTGTTGCTCAAAAAGACTGGAGCCCCCTGGGCAAAGTCCAAGCATAGAAATCTGTCTTTACTCCTTTGCCTGTTGTCTTAGGTGAGTATCATAGAACTTCGCTTGCTTATTATAAGAACTAATTTAAAATGAAAGATCTAAAACTGAATTTAATATGACGTGTTCCACCTACTCACCAATGGTACACAGGAACAGCCTCTGCCGCTCTGTTGGAAATCAAATGTGACCATGGCTCTCACAATGCTATGGCTAGAGTACCAAGTAGACTCCGTAAATGTCTTTTCTTTGATATGGGAAGAAATATACATCCAGTTGTAAAAAAATTCTGTGCGTATCAGCTTCAACTGATCACATTTTGGGATGCAATCGGACTTTGGAAGGGTAATTTAACATCTGATTCCCTGGTTATTATTACCACTTTTTGGCAATCGAAAACGTTCTGGAGCTCATTTGACATACGAGATGTGACACACGCCACGCAAAGAGACTGCTTCTATAAATCACTTTACTTACAGAATCAGTTATCCGTGACATTATCACCTTCAGCATTCACGCACTTCTGCATTCGGTGCTGCATTACTGGTAATAGTTCTGGAAGGAGATTTATGGAAGGCTCTTCAGGTGAGTTTCCGTTTTTTGCCTCAACCTATTCAACTGAGGTAAAATGGGTTCCCTTTAAACCAGATTTAATTTAGCAGGGAGCCAAATAAGGAGGGTACCCCATCATAGTAATATTTTGGCCTGTCAGAAATTGCTGGGCAGATACAGCCATGTAGGTGGGTGCATTGTCCAAGTGTAACAGCCCAAGCATCCTGCCACAACTGTGGCCTTTCTTTCCTAACTTTTCTTGAAGTCTTTTTTAGTACTTCTATGTAGTAGTGCTGATTAAGAGTCTGATCGCTGACTGAATCATTACAATTCCATTAATGTAGAAGAAGACAGAAATTTGATTTTGAGTGCTTTTTAGAGCCTTGGGGAGCCTGGAGACTCTCATTGCAAAAAAGAGACCTTACTTTCTTGTTAATAGGCAAAAACCCATATCTCATCACATGTTAAACTTCTGAATCATTTGCAGCAAGTTCTAAAAATTTCCATACATGTGTATTAACGGCACTCGTTTTGGTCATAGGACAGAATTTTTGGTTCAACTTTCGCACAAATCTTCTTCATAAGCAATTCGCAAGTTAAAATGCTCTGAACAGCTTCCCTGTTCAAGTTAACTAACTCCGCTACTGCAACGAACACTTAGCCTTCAGTCACTCCGGATCAAATCCCAAACTTTGGCAATGTTTTGGTCTGTAAGCACTGAACTTAGTTTGCCCAGAACGTTCATGATCTTCCAAACAGTCACTTCTACCCTCAAAAACCTTTTATGTCATTCAAACACACTTGCAGGAGAAAAAGTTTCATCTCCATAAGCCTCGATTAACATTTGAAATGGTTCCGTGACTGATTTTTTAATTTTCACAAGAAACTTGAAGTTATTTCGATGTTCGGTTATGATATAAGACATTTTTTCGGCAGAATGCAGTTTCACATATTCATTCAATGACGCAGTACTCCCAACTGACGTGATTGGTTAAGTAGAAACTGGTAACATGGGTAGAGGAGGTGTGTGGAATGACATCACCAAAACTGTTGTTGCCAACTCCACTTTTTACAAGCTACATCCTTAGTCTTGTTTATTTATTTATTTTGTTTTACGTCGAATATCAGATCTTTCAATAAAAATAAACTATAAGAAAAATATATCTTTAGTTTTCCTCAAACAGCATCAACTAAGTAGAAAAAAGGAAACCCAATGACAGAGAAAAATTTAGTTTTAAAAATGATTACAGTTAGAGAAATTTTGAAAGACTTATGATTAAGAAACTCAA
>BMAO01028171.1:0-18312 GCA_019973975.1 Trichonephila clavata
AACGTTTCATTTTGAAGCAACTTAAACATTTATATTATCACCTTTGCAAATAGCTTTAAAACGTTTCAACACAGTTCTTTTAAACAAGTTTTGAAAGATTTAAAACTAGCATCTTAGAATAAGGATACAATTCTAAGGAAAGACCTTTTACAATAAACGATATAACATTTTCCCAGGTTCTAAATTTCAAATAATTAAAAACCAATGATTTATAGAGCTTCGCTTGAAAAGTAGGTAGGCCGCGGTAGCCAAGTGGTCAAGGTATCGGATCATGGCTAACGTGTCATGAGTTTGGGCCCAATGCCACTAAAGATTCACCGTGTAGAGGAGCGATGCACGGAAAAACCTGTCGAGAGCTCAAATGTCCTCCCATTGTGTGATAGTTAGAAAAGGGGGTGCCAGCTCAAAGTGTCGTCCACGTCACTTGGCCATGGTTCAAAATTACGCGGTCCGCCGCCAAAAAAAGAGCCCCGTGTAGCTGAAGAGTGCGACGTTAATATTCACTCACTCACGCAATAGTAGTTGAACAAACTGACAGTTAAACTGTCAGTCATTGTACAGTTAATTATGTACAATGAAAAGGAAAAAAATACTGGCTTTACAACAACTTCCCAGATATAAAAGGCTAATACTTACACTATTCTCTCAGATTACCTTAAGATTTCCATCCTTCTGACTGGCCTTAAGTCACTTTTTTCAACCATACGAAGGCAAGTGAATGAAGCCTAAAAAGTAAATATATGTATAACTTGGAATATGAACATAACAATATGAGTACATGGACGTGCGAGTAGAGTGCAATGCTTTTATCGACCTCGTCAACTGAAAGTGATTACTCATATTGTCGGTTGTGTTTCGAGAACATTTGTTCGTTAAAGTTAGATGCCACGGTAGGTTAATGGTCAACGTAACTGGCTCGTGGCAGTGGGATGTCTAGAGTTTGAGTTTCTTTCAGCTGAAGATCCACGTGTAGGGGGCGATGCACATAAATCTGTCAAAGCTCAAACGTCCTCAAGTGGGTATGAGGTGGATGTTAGGAGAAGTTGTTCCAGCTTTGGTATCGTCATCTTCACTTGACCAAAGTTCAAAATAAGAAGGCCCGTCGCTAAAACTCTTATAATAGCTAAAGTGAGTGAGGAAGGGAATATTAACGTCATACTATTCAGCTGATTGAGTGAGTGAGTGAATATTAACGCCGCACTGTTCAGCTACCCGAGGGCTTTTGGAGACGATCTGGTTTTCTGAGCCAAGGTCAAGTGACGAAAGCGACACCTCAGCTGACCCACCCTTTAATAACTACCACACAAGACACGCGAGGGGACGTTTGAACTTTGGACAGATTTAATGTGCATCGCTTCCCTACAAGGTGAGACTTCAGTGTGTCACTGGGCTCGAGATACGATCTCGTTACCTTGATCATTAGGCTACCACCTCCACACATTCGGTTACTCGAGATCTTTTGGCAGCGAAAGTTTCAATTTTGGATGACTCTTAAAATAGAACCCCTTCTCTTAAATTCAATTCCAACATTATGAGAGGACGCTTCAGCCTTGATTTATTTAAGGTATCCGACTGGTTGCGACAACTTTTTATTTTAAGGAAAGGATATATGGGGATATTTTTGTTATTTTTAGATTTGTTTAGTGCATTTAAAAAAAATGTGCAATGAAAATAAGAATAGAAAAAAATTATTAATAATAAAATGGGAAAAAATAGGTAAAAATTGACAAAAAATAGCATAAACGCGGCCCATTCTGCACCAAAGGTTTATGAGCAAATTTTCAGTTTTTTTCAATCTAACGTGTTGCTATATTATTCAATTTTGAAATAACCTTCTGGATAAGAGTTATTTTTCTTACAAAAACTAGAGCACTTTATCTCGGTTACTACATGGAAATGCTTAAAAAGACATTGATTGTATTCACATAAGAGACTGTAAATTTTGTAATAAAACAGTGATTGATAAATCTGAAGGTTAAAACATTTCTACTATTATACAGAATTTCAAGAAAACTTTCAGTTAACTATGTTCAAACTTTTTTAGCAATCGCTGACCACGTTGATTATTTTCAAAAAATCACATTTCGAGTAAAACGCGTTTTAAAGTATGACATCTTGCTTAAAGTAATGGCATCTGCTTTTACTAAAATACTTGTAGTTTTTGTTCTGGTGAACGGAAAATGATAAACTTGGTATTTTTATGAAGCAAATAAGATGGCCCATAAAATAAATTCATAAAATAAATTGTCAGTTTTTGACAAAATTTACAGTTTTAGGGCATTCGGATACATTAACATGCTTCGACCAACACTGCATGGCAAGTCGTCAGAGTTACTGGACTCGAACTCCTAACACGCCGGCCACGATTTCCTAAACATGACCACTAAGCTGCCGTATCTACTCATTAAGCTACATAATGTGATGTTTATATTCACTCACTATTGAAAAATAGGGACTGTGGTTATGGTAAAACACCCGTGGTCAAATCGTCGCAGGTCTGAGTCTTGTTGCCATTGAAGACCCACCAGCTAGATGGGGGGTTGATGCACATTTAATATATCAAGACTAAATGTCCTGCTGCTGGTGGAATAATTTGGAGTGAGGGTTGCCACAAAAGTGCCGTCATTTAATAATGATACAAAAGTACAAGGTCCATCACTTATAGCCCTAAGGTAGCTTTTTTGTGCACCTTAATATATTTCTCAGTCGAAAAAAGTAGTGAGATTTGTTCAATACAACAAAAGGAGGAAAGAAAAAAAACTATTATAAATCATTAAAAACCTTTAACAGTACGTCATTACTTTATTTCTCATGATTTGAGAAATATTTCGTAAATTTTTAATACAATTATGGAATATATAATTTTAGAAAATAATATAATTGTTCCCCTTTTTCCATTTTATCATTTAAATACTCAAACAGCATTTTATTTTTCCTTCTCAAAAAAAGAATGCAATTTCATTTTTTAATAAATCTTTACGAAGGATTTTTACATAAGTGAAAGCAGTTTCAATAGAAGTGATTTGAATTAAGAAAACTCTTTTTGTTTTTGAAACGAAACTGTTAGGGTGGGTCACTTTCGAAACTACTTAGCCTAAGTTGGTTAGTTTATGTGAGAGAGATATACAGTTGGAAAATTTTTGAGAAATTTCGTTTCAATAACACTCTAAAATTCTACAATGGCCCGTGGCATTTCATCATTACCTCCAGAGGTACAGTACTCGTGTCGATTAAGTATAGATGAGATAATTTGTTAAATACATCCTTGTTTTATTTACAACCAAAAAACGGCTTCAAAAGTCATTTATTTATTTTTAAATTTAAAAGTAGTCCAAGATTTCCATACAAGAGGAGTTTAAGTTATTAAATCAACTGCACACAATATACCCAATCAATTTTAAAACAAACAAAAAATGTGATTAACGCACTACTTTTCTTGTATTTAAATTTTACGAACTCATTTTTTGTAGTTTTCCCTTAAAGAAATAATTGACATGATTTGTCTAAATCGGAATTAATATAATTGTGTAAATATATTTTTGAAAACTTGCAATAAAGATGTTTTTGTGTTGCTGAAAAATATTGTTTTGCTTTTAATAAGTATTTGACACATATATGTAGAAAAATTTATATAGTTAGATATCTACTTTTAAAAAATAATGCACAGGAAATGCTAAATGCATAACTTCAGAAGATTGTTAATCAATATTTACAGTTTTTACTTTATACATTATATTTACATGTATACATTATGTATAAAGCTGTTAAGTATATTTTTAAGGGATTTTATTAAAACAAATCTATTATTTTATAATGCATGGGGAGGTTACCTGTATTATGGATATTCTTTTCTCTTTCATAAAAAAACACTGAATTTCACTTTCTTTATACATGGATTAATACTATCGCCACTATTAATCCTCTTTTTCTTTTCAAAGAAAGTCTGTTCTCACAATTTGTACCGATTCTGATTTTAATTAATATTATTCTCTTTTATAATTAGTAATCTAATTTGTTGCCCAATGTTTTAAACATGTATCCTTAGTGTTGCCGCTAAAAAACCTTCTTAACCGTTTTAAGAATTTTGAAATTGAATCAATTATTTAAAAATGATCTACAAATATTCCTACTCTGATAATATTTTATTATTAATAACATAACTTTCTTGTACTTTGTTTATTTAAAATTTATCTAAGGACGCTTTTTATCCTTATACTGAATGTGAAGGAGTCTCCTCCCCACGGAAGGCATTCTGAGTGATACACTATTTATGTCGTATGTCATGGTATAAACTGGTTACTTGTCCTGGAAACTGGTCCCTGTGTCAACCGTACCCTTTTTGACACTAAGGCACTCTTGGTCTCACCAAAGGCCGTTCGAGTTGACCTTCGAGCTAAGACTGAGCGTTCAATAAAGTCCTATACGTGTTTGAGGGATTAAGTTCTGAGAACATCTCAGACCACACCAATAGTTATATATCTTCCGTATGAAGGTATTTATCCTCCAAATAAGCATGTCATGGGTGTAAGTTATAATTTAAAAAGTTTGAATTATGTTTGTATGCTGCGTGTGGGAAATTCTGAAATGGAATGCAAGAATTTGGTAATTGTATCTCTGACCTATTAAAGTACCTCTATCGAACTTATAATGTTTGGTATGCCGGTATGAAATATCTGCTCAAACAATCAGACGACTTTGGACATAGTAATCCTTTTCTCTGATATTGTAGGGTGATTCTCTCCAGATAAAAACATGTCTGAATTCACTGTCCAGATTCTATCGCAGCAGTGGTAGCCGAGTGTTTAAGGTGTCGGATCGCGGCTGGCATGCCATGAGTTTGAGCCCAGTACAACTAAAAATTCACCATGTAGGGGAGAGAGGCACGTTAAATCTGTCGCGAGCTCAAACGTCCTCCCATTAGTGGGGTAGTTAGGAAATGTGGTGTCATCCTCGACACTTAACAATGGTTAAAAATTACGAGGTTCATCGCCAAAAGCCCTCGTGTAGCTGAACAGTGAGTGATACGTTAAAATTCCTCCACTCATTTAGACTCTACCGAAATTCACCATTGAAGAGAATCCGTGAATAACCTCCCGCTGTCTACAGCAATTGTTCTTTGAACCATTCCCTGATGACCGTTTTGTTGTTCAGTCAAATGGATGTAGACTACAGGGCGGTTAGCATACCGACTGAATGCATTAAGTCTAGGGGCGACTGTTATGTTTGAAATGAAAGTTTGTGTTGCATTATGCATGTTGCGAGGCAGATGAGTGACTGTAAGAGACCTATCTTCTTTTACTAGAAGTCTGAAAAAAACGGTCTTGAGACGGGGCTGTTGCACTTTTGTGTTCACGCCGGTGTACCACTGTCAATTTATCTGCGAACTGTTTCGCGGGATGGACACTACACTTCTCGAAACCCGATTCTCTACATTAGGTAGCACGTGCTTGACCCACCTCGAGTCTTTTTGCTATCTTCCATCTTGAAATATCGTCTAGACAAACACGAAAGGAATATTAACGATACGTAAGAAAATTCAAAAGTAAGGATTGCGCTAAGCTACGATGTTGCCTAACAAACTTATGCTACTGCATGGCAGAAGTATCCGTGAAGAGCTTAATTATCAACTAATACCTTATTTGAGTATAAACTTTAATTACTTTATGCTTTAAAAAACACTGTTCCTCCATTTAATGGTTTTCACCAGTGTGTGCGGTGAAGGCTCTGATATGTGGTATCTTCCAACTGCCTATAAAAAAATTGGTGTGACAGTGTGTGAATACCCTACAGTCCCATTATTTCTTGAGGAAAATTCTTGCTGTTGCTTGAATTTTTGAAAGTAAATGGAGTTTTTCCTCTATTCTACCATTTAAATTGGTTTAAATGATAGTTGAACCTGGCATACATCTCCTTGAAATAACTGCTGGGTTGAAGCGATTTAACTATTTTTTTCTGGCAGATGGATAATTCTGCGATGCACCCACGAGTTTTCCCGCTTTTTCACATTCCTTTTACCGGCACCACTCTAGATCTGTACGCTGCTCGGTGATCGTATTTTTGTATTTTTCTGTGTGCCATTTTTGTTTTCCTTTTATTCGTTAACTCATAAATAAATTTGCGTGGTCCCGAAAACTACGAAGACGTCATTTTACAAAAAGAGCAACAGTAATTTTCGACAGCAAATTAACTTCCTTTCCGCATATTATGTCTTCTGAAGAAATGTGAATAACTCATCTCTCTATATGCGCCAAACAAGGATACCTTCACCACAAAATGAGTTATAAGTTACATAGGAAGGGTAAAATTGAGCATTTTCTAT
The DNA here is from genome assembly GCA_019973975.1 of Trichonephila clavata. Classification (NCBI taxonomy): domain Eukaryota; kingdom Metazoa; phylum Arthropoda; class Arachnida; order Araneae; family Nephilidae; genus Trichonephila; species Trichonephila clavata. The sequence continues at coordinate 6,320 of BMAO01028171.1, forward strand.
CCAAATGAAGAATCGATAAGGATCAGTGTGCCTGGTGAATTTCGACTTATCACTGAAAAGGATTGAGATCCCATTATCACTTCAATCAGGCTTTGCTTGTTTTTGGTTAATATTCACAATGCTAAACTGTCTCAATCTCGTAATTTTGCAAAACTAACGCTAAAGGCTTATCTTTCTAAGCCAAAGAGATTAATCATGTACTTAAGGCATTGCATATTTATTAAAATGTATACAATATAAATTCCATCAATTTTACTTGTAGCAAAATTTATGTCGAAAATCATGTTTCTGAATTTCAATTTGTACACGAATGTAAATAATTCATTTATATTTTCTGGTCAAGGTATGAATGTAAATAGCAGCAAAATATGTGACATTCCCTGACTCATTTGTTTTAATATGATTTAAAACAAATGCGACAGGGAATGTCACATATTTTTGTTATTCTCATTGCTATTTAAAATTTATATATTCAGAAAAATTCTTAAATATGTCACAAATTATAATCGCTGTATTTTTTGTAAAATTTTGTAGAATTTCGTTTTTGGAAAATAAATAAAAAGTTAGATCGTGTTATATTTGTGCTCCAAATTAAGCTCGAACAAAATACATCTTTTATTTTCCTTAACGTAAAAATTTGCGATGTAATTTATTCCTTATTAACTTTCAGGTTCTGGTAGGCATATTCCAATATTTGGATGTGCGCAGCAGATTGAAAGCATCTCTAGTATGCAAGACGTGGTTCCGAATAATGGATTGCCCCCATCTGCTCTGCGATGTCAAAATTCAATTTTCAGGAAAAGTTAATGAATTTATAAAACGCTTTTCAAGCATGACACGACACTTTGAATGGTTTTCATTTCGTAGAGTCGTCATTAGTGGTCCTGTGATAGAGTTTTTAAAAAACTACAGCAGCCAGTTCGTCATTCTATCATTTCGTGACTGCGAAGTAAGTGATGACCAATCTGGATCCAAACTTCAAGATAAAATCCTACATTGTAATAATCTGAGGACATTGTATGTTTCAGATTCTAATATCGCTTCTTGGTTTGCTAAACTTCGTAATCTTACAGAATTAAGTTTGCTCAAATTTTCTGGTTTGTCAGATTATGTTATATCTCAACATGGTAAATCTCTATCTAAACTAGAAAAATTAACACTCGGCGACACTATTGTATGTGGAGAGGAAGCAAGCAGGATGTTTTATGCAACCGAAGTAGAAAATGAAAATAATCCTTCAGAAAGAATATTGTCTTTTCTATGCATAAAATTGTTAATACAAAAAAATCGAGCTACACTAAGATATATTAATTTCTTAGACTTACTCTTAACAGCAGATGAATTATTAACTATCTCTAAAATCGAGGGTTTAAAGCTAAAAGAAATATTATTTCCTGAAGAGTTGAATTCTAGTACGTATATAGAACAGTTTTGTGAAAATCAGCCTTCTCTGGTATCTGTTGTTATTTGTACTTCATTGCCTGTGGAAGATAATACAGTTTCTGCTGTTTGTAAATGTTTGCAACACCTTCAAGAGTTGATTCTATTTAACCAACAAAAGATTGACAAATGCATCATAGAAATATTCCAGTTGCAAAATCTTGTAAAATTAGATCTATCTTATTGTCGCAACATCTCACAGTTCAGTTATCAGGAAGCTGTGTTAGACCTCAAGACAGTTAACCTGAAGTATTTGATTTTGACAACTGCTACAATAAGTGATGCCGACCTTTTCAAACTACTAAAGTGCAATCAGAACATTCGCCATTTGGAAGTTTCCAGCACCTGCATTTCGAATAAAACACTTAACATGATTTGTAAAAACTTATTACTTTTGGAATGTTTGATTCTTAGTTCATGCTCAGAAATTTCCGATTCTGGTTTGACTGGTGAATTTGAAAATTACTTTGATTCCTTAACTCCAACACCGTTGTCTAATCTAAAATATCTCACAGAATTATATTTGAGCCAAAATTCTTTAATAACCAATGAAGGTTGTATTAAAGCTATTCAGTTTCCAAAATTAGAAACGTTGTTTTTGAATAACTGTCCTGGATTGATATTAAGTGAGGAATTCAAATCGAAATTGAAGATGCAGAATCCTTGCCTCCATGATTTTAATATTTCTAATTAATGGAAATATTCCTCTTTACAAGACAATTTTTAAATCAAAGTTTTGTAGAATTATTGAGTCATTGGAAGTTTTAATATTGTATTATAATTTTTTCACAAGTAGAAATATATTTTAATCTATAATTTTTAATCTTTTTGCGTCAGCACACTTTTTACAAATGTTTTGAAAGTTATGATTTAATGAAATACATAAATAATACTAAATTGACATCGGTAAAGTGAATTTTAGCATATCACATCAGTCAAAAAAATCACAAAGTCAAGAAATTCTTAGTTGCGAAATTTATGCAAATTTCTCCATTAGTGGGTAAAAAAATATCCAACGCCAATTCCCTGCAGAAGGAAATTGTGGATTGAAAAACCTTATTATATCTAGTAAATTATATTTATCTACATGACCAAAACAAAGTATTTAGAGGAGGGGAAAAATAGTATCGCTTATTGTCATCAACTAATTCTAATGATTATATGATAAAAATTCAATAGAGATAAGTAATCCAACATTAAAAATATTCAAATTGAGAAAGTGCATGTTAAGGAATTAGTCTTGGAATAATATAACTATGGAACTATTCTGAGCTTAATAGTGATTAGAAGTTTTAGATCCCTGATTTTAAAATTTGCAGAACTCTAGAAACATATTTTCCTAATCATATTTTTTTTTTTTTTTGCTTTTCCTAGAGAAAAATTATTTAAAAAGCAAAAAGAATACGAAAATAGAACCTACATTCTGGAACCTTGCACCCTTACGAAGTTCATTTATTAATCCTTAAAAATATACAAATTTAAATTAGAAAAGAATATATATATATATATAAAGCTAGCCTCGGAAATAATTTATAGGAATAAGTGATCGATTTGTATTCTTGAACTCTCTGCTCATTCAGGTTGCGAAGTTCGTTTTTAAATTTTCTTTTTGGTTTCGTAATGTGTATGCATTTCTGATAAATAGAAATATGAAGTTGTTGCTAAATATATATATATATATTTATGCACTTCATAAATTGTATATTAGAATAAGTTTATTTGAAATAAGGAAAGTTTTAAAAAATCTGAACGTCATTGTATTTTTATTCAATGCCAACTTTTTGATATTAAATATAAATTTTTAAGTTTAGAGGACTGCTTATTTCTTAAACAATCCTTGAAAATAAAAATATTGTATTAAGAAGCGTTTAAATATGATTTATAAATTTTGGATGTTATAGATGTATTGTTTGTTTTACGTAAATATTGATTATAAGGAATTGTAGAGGTATATTCGAGGTGTTCTATATTTGACTTTTTCAAAGTTTAAATCCACAGGCTTCTACAATCAGATGCCAAAATACGTGGTTAAGTTCATTGTAGCTCCCCGTACTCTGTCAACAAAATCTGTTAATGTTACATATATTGCGTAGTTAAAACATATATATATATATATATATATATATATAATGTTTACTTTGTTCCATAATTCATAATATAATGTAAAGTAATTCATAATGAGTTTGGGATTTTTGTTCAAGGGAATAATAACCTTACCTCCGGACCAGTCTCGGTTCAAGGATTAAAAGGTAGTGGACCGTAAAAGAAACACTAAATAATTTTAATTTTATTTAATACGGAGTGTTTCTCTCGGGTGTGTGAGACTTTCAATGTTTAATCAGTTTATAATCCGTCATTAGTGTAACAGTATTTTAAATTCGAAAGACATATTTAAACACAATAAAAAAAATTAAGGCGAAATTATTTAAAATATAAACTAACTTCTCACCCACACAGTGGGTCGTAGTAAAATTATTAAACATTGGCTCGTTCGTGGAGATAAAAAGTTTGGAGAGCAGTACCATAGAACACGCATGTGTTCAATAATATCAAGTGTAAACAAAATTTAAGTGATTCATTATTTTACTTATTGCTTCTCATACAAAGTAGTAATTTAGGGCTTCAAGTTGGGGATACGTTAAGGGCTGTTGTTGCTTAGTGGTTTCCAACTGGTGACTATTGACTCGTGTCTGAGTTAATTCCCAGTGTCACTCAACACCCGTATAATAGAGAAGATTACTAAATCTGTCTTGGCTGAAAGCCCTCATATAAGTGTGCTTTGTGGATGAGGATCAGCTCAGGAGCAGTCCTCGTCAAGTGAACATGGCAAAAAATTGAGGTGTCTCCAAATTATTTTTCCTGGTGGTGTTTATTGTCACGTTTATTAACACTAACTGATTCATTGGAATTTTGGTATAAGACCACCAGGAAATATTAGTGCATTTTACTTCACATCACAAATATATAGAAATGTGTTAGTATTTCATGAAAGCATTGTCAAAACGAATGAGTGTTTTTATGTTATCTCCAAGTAAGACGAGAGTTGTAGGCACCCGACTACGTAAATTTAAGCCATTACCGATTCTTCAGGATTCCACCATAGCTGTCCCTTCACACACCAAACTTCCATACAATGCCAATGTGAATATTTTGAGAAATAATAGAGATTTTACGTGCATCGTCCCCATTGCAGGGTGGGTTCTTATTTTTCCTCGTAAGGTGAACCTTTGAACCGATTATGCAGCAGGTGACCAATTACTGTGGTCACAACATTACCAGATAAGTGACTGAATATTAACGACTCAATACGTATCTACTTGAGAGCTTTTAAAGATGGACCACGTAATTTTGAACTATGGTCAAGTGACGAGGATAACACCTAATCTGGCATCCTCTCCTAAGTTCTATGTCACACCAACGGGATGACGTTTAAGCTTTAACATGATTAATGTGCATAGTCGTCTACATGGCAGGTCTTCCGCGGTACTAGGCTTGAACTCGTGTCGCGTTAGCCATGAGTTCGTTACCTTGACATCTGGGCTGCCACGATCCCCTTCCGAAGAAGGATGTGAAAAACTAAAGTAAGGAGGGCTACAATTAACGATTTAACTATATTTTTCTATTGACGACGATTCCTAGTCCTGTGAATGTAGTCATCAAATTTCGTTCCATAATAATATCTTTGCAAGCAAAATTGACGCTTTAGTCCATATGAAGACAAAATCTTCGGGAAAAAAGAGGCTAATGTGTTCTCTTTACCTTGTTTCTATATTCAGTATATAATAAATGTGAAAGCCATTTTTAGGCAAAAAGTTTTCTTGATTATTAATGAAGAGAGTTGTACCCATTCGGTATTGTTCCTTCAGATGCAAAATGTATTCTATGAAGCCATGTTTCGTGTAAAATATTACCCACGAAAGCGAAACGTTTCTGCTGTATTGCGTTGAGTGAACAATTAAAGGGTAATACAGGGATCGAACACTGTACAGCTGGGGAGAGCCAAACCATCTACTAATATTATTCAAATTACCACACAGTAGGAAATATTTGAAACAATTCGATTTTCACTAAATGCATGCAGTGTTAAAGAATATATGACAAAAATACAGATTTAGATGTTTATTATTCATTAATCATGCATCACTTAAAATTAGGTATTTATAATAACATAAATATAAGCAGTATAAAATATACCTACTCTTGAACATAAATAAAAAATAAATTTGTACATGTATTAGTACATTTGAATAGTTATTTAAATAAGAAATAAACAGCATGTAAATTGTACTTGTATGTAGTACAATTAAATAGAAAAATATTAAAAATAAATCGCGCGCGCGAAACTTTTCCCTGCATAGTTCAATTTAATATAGCAATGCCAAGGGTATAATTTTTAATTTTCATTTGGACACACGTGATAGTGAAATTACATTTATTTGTTAAGCAACTCCTTTGTGGATTACTAATGTATTTCATAAGAGAAAGAATTTCTTCAAATATATACAGTGGAACACACATACGATTTTCTTAAGTACGATTCAATTGACAAAAATCGGTCAAAAAATCAAATTTTATTTTCTTAGCTTAAATTATTCTTTATATACTCTACTATAACCTGAAAAAGCTCTAAACTTAGAAAACACAGAATTATGATAGCTTTTGCGTTCGCGTGTTTATTCACATCCCTATGGCAAATCAAAATTTTAAACTTACTTAGCTTGGAAAGATAAAATAACTAGTTTGTCTTCATTTACAATGGTAAGGCTTTTTTTTTCTATTGTGTCTAATGATTTGAATTTTTTTACCTATTGCTAATAATACATCTAATAAAAGTTGACATGCATTTTTGAATCAAAGCAATACTTATTTTTTAAAAAATAATTGAACTCGGAATTTGTAAATTTTTAAAAGAATTTTCAATAAGCATACATAAAATTTTTTGTACAAATACTAATCATGTTATCACAAAAAGCATACCAACTTTTGCTGTACGTAGTTTGACGTACTTGTAAATCAAATTTCATGAGTGTATGTAAACTTTTGTAGGAAGAGTAGCATTTTAAAATCACTTCATAAATTTGAAGTCTTGTCCTTAAAAAAGGTAAATGGCTAGCTTTTTATGAAACTTTGAGCACAAAATCTTTTTACATAGTATACTCACCAATTTTGAGGGAGAGCAACCTGGGAGAGGTCAGGGGCCTCCCACCTCTCATCCCTTTCCACCAACCTCACGAGAGGACGTGCGGCTCGACGGCTATTTAGAGTACCCCCATGCCACGAAGGCACTATACATTTACAAACATCCATGCCTTCTCCGGGATTCAAACCCAGGCCCTAGGGGACAGCAGTCAGCGTCTCTAACCACTTTACCGGATTGGCGACGAAAAGGAGTTTCAATTTATTTTGTAAATAAAGACATTCAAAATTGTTTTGTAATTTTTTCGACAATAATACTAAATTTTATTACGAATCCAAACTTACCTCTGATCATTGAATTTGCATAATTTTATAAGCATAAAGTATTATTAAATGTGTTTATTTACACTTTAAAATATTCCTTTCCACTTTTGAAAAAATTCTATAATTCAAACTCATAAATGTATAACAAATTCATTTTTCATTTGATCATTGGAATCCACAAAGCAAATTATTTTCCTTAAATATATTTTTTAAACAGTTTCCCGACAAATCTAAAAACTCTTTCTTAGGAGTTAAGTTCTCCATAAAAGAAATGCCTTGAGACCTACGGGGGAAAATCAATATATTTTCCTAAATATTTTGCAAAACTGGTTGTAATTTATAGACACGTGACTTTTTTATTATATATACTCTAATGAATTTATAGTTACTTATAAATTAGTTTGAAATTCGGCTTTCGGGAGATGGAATCTTAACTTCTACAAAATACATGGATAGCATAATAATTTTTACAAAATCATAAAATTGTTTTAGTTAACAGTTTGTTTATGCATATTACCTTAATCAAACAGTTTCGCTTAAAAAAAGATTTCAAATAAAGTATATATCCCATTACGATTCATTTCAAATGCTGCCTTCTATTTAAATATGCATGTTTAAAAAAATAAATGTTAATCTCTGCATTGTCAAGCAAATTTGGTCACAATCTATACATGATAATATATACATTTGACTCCTTCTAAAATTTCTTGGTTATTTTTCATTCGCATATACCAATTTCCTGTATGACCTTAACCAAAATAGATAACAAATAAAAAAACATTATACATCAATATAATTACCTCGTACTAATCAGGTAGTTAATCTTATCACTTTGTATGTATATACATATATATACAAAATGATAAGATTAACTATCTGATTAGAGTAAGAATAGTTATCGTTCTCGTTTCCAGAAGTCTCAAACAGCCCCTTGTTACGCGGTGTACATTTTTCCATAGTAAGGATAACTTCTCGTTCGAGTAGAGATAATTAGTAACATTCTTTTATAAGGGGGAGTGAATCCCAAAAATTGAACCAATGCTTATAGAAACCTGCATGGTTTTCGAGTTAGCAAGATTTCTAACTCAACAAGAATTATCTTAGGTAGATTAAGCTCTTGTTCTGAATATTCTTCTTTTATCGGTACAAATTACTTCAGAAAAAAAAGAAATTCAAAGGTAGATTATAATACTGTAAGCATATATTTATGGCCACCGCAATTAATTACAGCTAAAAGTTGTAAAAAAATTTTTTTGATTTTCATCAAAATTACAGTTTAAAGCAGCATGATGGGGTGACATACTTCGAAATTCAAAGCTTCGCGCGTCCGGTGAATCGGCGAGCAAGATATTTGTGTTAGTACCCGAACCCCAAACTTCCTCCGGATGTATACGTGAGGACTTTGACCATCGGCAGAGTTTATATCTTCAACACCTCTGGACATTAATTGCACTAGGACTTGACATAGTTTGATAATCCTGAAGGTCATATTTGCTAACAAAACCACTCACCTACTGTAGATAACTGAGCAAAAAAATATAAAATAACGTAATTTTTTGCTAATAAAGCATAAAACTAGATCTTTAAATAAGCAGCTATATGCAGTTTTTTTTAAATATATAATAGAATTGAGTGGAACTTAAACTTTGTGGGGTCTTATTTTCGTGGGTAATCCTTCGAGAATTAACATCAAAATATGTCGTTTTAATTTAAAATTATAAAGTAATTTAAAGAGATTTTTAAGCATAAAAACGCAAACTGTTCAGATTTATATACATTTGAATATATAATTCGCAAAAATTTATTTTGTGTATTTCTTTCAGATTACAAAGAATATTTAATGCCTACTACAATGTCTATGATTTTTACATTGTAAATTTCCTTAGTAGCGTTTTAATTAAATATTTATTGCAATTTTTCATATTTACACAGAAGTTCTTTTAATTCGGATTTTAACTTCTGTCACCTCAAAAGAACATTTTGCTAAGAAAACATTAATTGTAACCTTTATTTCTTAATTTTTAAATTTTTTTCTCTATTAGCTAGAGTTTGTGCTTTATTTTTAGTAACCGTCTTAGACTAGTGTGAACATGTAAATGCATTTTTTTTTGCTTAATTAAAACATGTATTATTGCACAATAACATGCATTGTTTTTTCAAGTTATTCAAGTAGAATCCTTAGAAAAACTATCATGGCTTAGGATATGTAGCCAGAATACTTTATCTTGAGTGATTGGCTTAAGTAATGGTGATATTAATAAAGTACTGAAACCTGATTACTCTGTAAAGATTAAGATTCCACTAATTTAAACTTGGAATTTCAAATTAAACCTATACACTGCTGCTTATTTCAAGCGGAGATGTTCACAGTTGGATACTCTGTATCGTGGACTGTTGCTAATGACAAAAAAATTAATATACATACTAATAATTTCAAATAGTTTTTTACCTTTAAATGTTGTAGAAATATATCAACGTATCTTAATTAAATAACAGTGAGTTGTCTATTTATTACTTATTTAATATATGTAATATTTTCTAACAATTCTTTTAATGAGATTATATATAGATTATTATACTTGGATCACTATACAATTTTTTGTCAGTATTCCCAACTTTTATTATGTTATTAAATCTTCAAAAATCTACTAATTAAGAGCTTGGAAATTTGATGATCAATCTTAAAAAATACTTCACATGTCAAATCACGTACTTACTCAAGCATAACTTAAATACAAATCCCTCTTCAAGATGCGTTACATGATTCACAATTTACCATGACATTTATTTCTTACTTATACCATTTGAAATTCGATATACATTTTGTACAATTGATCATTAAAAAATTTCTAGCATCTCTGTGCAGTAGTTGCCGAATAACAAAGCCACTAAATCTTGAAAACACATTATCAAAAGAAAAATTCAGAGAAAACACATTTAAAGTTTAGAATGATATAAAACAAAATCATTGCCTGAGAAGCTCTATTTTTCTAATATATTTTCCAATACCTATTATAGACACTACTTTAACTAAATATGATAGGAAAAAAATGTTTAACTCAAAATACAAATTTGCCTAATATTGATAGCATTCGATACGAACTATATTTCTTAAAGGTTTGGAAAACAAAACATTTATGTATATAATAATAATTATACTAACTTAAACTAAAATAGCCCAGTTTGGACACAAAGTTTAACTTTTCAATTTTAAATTAGGGCAGTTTATCAAATTAGTTTTTGATTCGCTACTTTTAAGTACTAAAATATAATACTATAATAATTTTACTGTATCATATAATTTGGTTAATTATAGATATATATAATTCCATCTGCGGTACTTGAATTCAAAATATTAAACTCAGAAGTCTGAATGCAGTATCAGCTGAGGGTTGATTCTTAGATAAATCATGTTCAGTAGTATTCTAACTGTTTGAAATATATATTTTGTAGCAACCTGAAATAGTTTTGGCCATGGCTCACGATTCTTTCTCAGTAGGAAACAAATGATAAAACATCTAAACTATGTATTCGCACAAAAATTGACGTTGAAATTGATCTTAAATAGCTACGTGAACTTAAAAATGTCAAAACATAATCAAGCAGAAATGGCTTTTGTAATGCAAATTGAAATTAATAACCATTTTTCACCCTGGAAGTTTTGAAATCAAAAATAATGTCTCAAAATGTGCTCAAAATAATATGCTCAAAATTAATTTCTATTTTAATTCAATTTACGAGTAAAAACCTGTTTTAAATCGTAACCTCTTATAAGCCAAACCCTAAGTTCTCAAAAAAATTTAAAATATTTTTAACACTAAAGTTGTATTAGATCTGATAGTTTCCTAATGATACGGGCCAAAGGAAAATGCAAGCAATACATTTTCGGTATTTTTCAAATTTGTATGCACTGTGTAGCCAGCCATAAAGCTCAAATTTCAGGAAAAGCTCCTAAATTTCAGGTTTAAAATGGGCAGATTGCGTAGAAGTTTGCCACAGAGTTGTAAACATTATTGTAGCATTCTTAGCTTTGTACTTAAGATAAAAAAATTTTCAACTTGTGTTGCAAAGAAAACAAAATATAGAAATTAACTTAACGTAGAATATCAAGCGACTTCATATAGCTTCATTATCACTAGATTTTGATATTTTGTGCAAAAAAAAAAAAAAAAATACATATACATCCCGAAAATTTAGTGTATTTAATAATAAATTCCATAATAATAATTAAAAAAATAAATCATATTAATATTTTGCCAAAAAATACTATAAAATAATTTTCTTAATTGTCTTCACTTAAAGTTCTTATAAAATAAGTTGAGATTTACTTTTTATTACTTTTAGAATATATTTTTCTGGGACTATATTCTTCGGAACTGCATTATAATTTCAAGAGCTCCGTGAGTCGACAAGTGAAGTTATCTCTCATTTTTTCTGATACTACTTATTTAAATAAGCATTTTTGTGATTTAATAAGTACTTTCTCTGTTTTTTTATTTGTATTAAATGCTTAATTATAGGTGTATTGGAAAAGATTTACATAATACTCTTTAGCTTAAATTATTGAATATTTGCAATGCATTCAAAGTATTAAAATATTATAATAATGATACTTATTTATTTTCTTTTCATTGGAACGAAATTAATTCTAAAATAATCTTATTCTTTATAACTTTTAGATGCCATAAAATATGTATACAAATAAAATTTGGGAAGTTATTTCATTTTAACCATAAAAAAATAATGATTTCTAGTTAGAACTTCTTTTATTATATATCGCTCTATACGCCATAAAAAATTGTCGAGACTTAAAATTTTCTAGGATTTTCCATTAATGTTATTTTGTTATGATGACTTAAATTGTGATATTTTTCTGAATTTAATATAGATTAGTTTTCTTTTTTGAAAAAGTATTCTTCTTTTCTGTAAAAAAAGAAACCGAACTTGATTTAAAATAAATTTTTACCAAAAGTGTGCACAAAAAATTGGCAAATTAAAGGGAATTTATCAGAATTTCATTTTTCGAATAAATTTAACTCTAATGGTTTCATAGGAAATGAAGGGGAAACAAACGGGCAAACCTTTTAAAAATA
>BMAO01028172.1:0-16131 GCA_019973975.1 Trichonephila clavata
CGCTGATAATGTAGCTTTCCATTGATGAAAGAATTTTTAAAATCGACCAGAAGTTCCCGAGATTAACCGGAACAAACAGACAGACAGACAGACAAAAATTTAAAAAATTGATTTTTTGATATAAGTACGGTATATACCTTTAAATGCATTTAGTAAAAAGCTGCTAATTTGAAATTACAAACAGACACTTAAATTTTGTTTATTTGTATAGATATATATATAAATACACACACACACACGCTTTACTTAAAATATTATTTGTGCAGAACATAACACAAATTACTGTTCAAACCTTAAATGTACGCATTAAATATGTAATGCACACTTTGTGGATCGGGGATTTAAAAAGTTGGGCTTGAAATAATAATGATAGGAAATAAGTAATACGTAGTTTAATAATATCTAGTGATGGTTACACATAAGCCAGTAATGGCCTCCGGATAGGAGCGATCACTTTGTCTAGTGGTATGTTACGTCCTTTGGGATCCATTGGTCGCGGGATCTTCCACCAGGATATCTTCCTCATTGGTACCTTGACACTGAACTAAGAAAAATGCAACCTTCACGCAGCTGTCGTGGCACCATCTACCAGCCACAAGTACAATCAAAAGCCGTAAGATACACTTGAAGTAGCAAATACAAAGTCGTCAGACTCACTTGACTCAATAGCAACAACTCACACACTCGCGATAACAATTATATCGTTCGTTCACCGATTTATTAGTGGGGGAGTAATTAATCGATGGTATCTATATAAGCCAGTAACAGCCTCTGGGCAGGAGTGATTACTTTTGTTTTTTGGTATGTTACGTGTTAACGGATCTATAGGTCGCAGGTTCAGTCACCAGTACATCCTCCTCAAATACACACATATACTTCTAAGAAGAAATAGAAACAAAACCTTGAATCTTAAAGAACTTTTTTTCATGTTTAGTTTTGCAGATCATAGAGCAGCTTTGTTTCTGCTATATAATTTGTAACGTAGTCAGATATTTGAGTGAAATCTTATTAACGTTTTCTTTATATAACAATAAGAATTATATAACTTGTCTATAAACTTATAAAAAACATTTATATATAAAAATACCATACGTATCGGCTCAACAAATGCCTAACAACTATTACAAAACTTCGAAAAGAGTTATGTAGCAGTTGTCTTCAGTCTTTTTTGTGTGCTTCTCGAACAAGACTAAAATTTTAAGTACCCATACACACACACAACGACATGTATTCCTTTCTTTAAACAAATAGCAAACGGGATTGTACCAAATTTATTAAATGTGGTAGAAATACATTAGAACATTATTAATGAAGAATAATTCGTGCTGTAGATTTTTGAATTAAATGAAATAATCGATAAAATTAGCCAAGATACATAGCTAAGTTCCTCTGTAAAGTAAAAATAACAGGAATTTTGAAATAACAAAAAGAAAAATAGTACGCACAAGAGAGGACGCAAATTGTTACATGCTGTAAATTAGGTTGAAAATACTACGCATGAGCAACATTAACTATGAACGTTTTTAAATGATTGTTCAGATTAAGTAAAATACGTGTTAAGGAGAATTATATGTTGTACAAATTGAAATATTTTATTATGATGCAAACTTTTCACAAACTTTGGGATAGAAATTCAATGGAGTAACAGTTACCATTCTTGCGTATACCAAACACAAACTGAAGAGCCTTTACATTAGAACCACTCTAACGCTGAGCAATAAGTTCACTCAGAGAGCATGTATAACTGGAGGATTCTGGAATGCATAAAGCACCCTTGTATTGTTTACTTACACTCAAATGTTAATCAACGTAATAAAAAAAAGATAGTCTGTCACATTTTGATAAGTCGAATTGTTGTATCTACGAACATTGATTTCAGAAACAGCTCGCTAGGTGGGTTGCTCAAGTGCAACAGTTGTGAGTACTTTTCTATAACGGTGTATGGTTAGTAAAACAACAAATGACCGGTGAGGATTCTAGGCCATGGTGCTTTGATTGCGGAGAAGTGTGGTGACCGTTACTTGATGTTCACTAAGAATAAGAATTACAAATGTGGATATCGCCAGCAGCTACAACAGTGGCAACTCAGATGGCCCAGTGCAGCGTACGCATTGGGCCAAAGCAACCGATGCTCGAATCACGTTCCTGCACCAATAGCGCTTGTTTTGGGCCATGGGACATTGGTATTGGGCTGTAGGATAATTAAAAAATGTTGCCTGTTCAAATGAATTACGTTCTCTGGATAATCACATCGATGGGTGAATGCGAATAAGCCAATTTCCAATGGAAACTCTTGTACCCGAATGCACATTTGGATAGATACAAAGAAGTAACGATGTAGTTAGGTGGGTAATGGCTTCTTGAGGCACATGATGACCTATTATCTTCACAGAAAAATGTGTAGCGTTTGCGCGTCATGGAAACATTGAGGACCAGGTGCCCTTCTTTCACACGAGTTTCTGGTGGATAATGGAACCCTGAACCGTATTAAAGGGACCAAATCACGAGGAACATTCTGGGGAATTTAAAGTAATATATTGGCCTTCAAATTCTTCTGTCCGGAACATCCGTTGAACGGAATTGAACATCCGTTGTTCTACTATGGAAATTAAATTCATCCTTCCAGGCCAGTTGGTTCATATCTGGTATCAAGAACTCAGACTACTAACCAACACATTTTGTTTATCTTCAGCAATTATTCGCAGGGTGTTGGCAGTTTTGAGGGTGAAGGTAATGGTCATAATGAATAATGTAAGGAGTCTTCAGTATGTATACACAACATATACATGCACTTAAATAATACGACCACAAACCAATTTCTAATTTACATCTTGTTTCAATTCACCGCATCTATTAAACACTTTTATGAGATATAACTATATTTAGCATATATGGAAAATATTTCCTCACTTGTAAGAGTTCAAAGGTTGCCAGTAGTTCTCCAGCTTGCTCAGACCCTCTAAAAATGTCATACCATTCTAAAGAGGGTGGAAATTCCGGCTTACAGTAAGGCTCGTCGGAGAATTTTACATGAGGTCTCGCTATGGTTCGTCCGATAAACTCGGATTTACCCTAGAAAAAATTAAGAAATAAAATTCTCTTTATGTGAAAATAAATTTTCTTAACGCGAATAGAAGCATCCTAATGAAAGTATTTATAAACAAAGAAAAAAATCATGGGTATTACAGCCATTTTCAACGTGAATCTTTTTCTCAAATAATAAAAATGAAAATATTGTTTAGTTTTTAGTGGGTAAAAAATCCCCAGTATATTTGATTTAAAATAACACTTTTATAGCACATCTTTCTTTGTTGTATCATGTAGACAACCGCCTAAAAATGCACTGCACAGGAAAAAATTTCTCTTTCTTTTAAAAGAGTTGATGCCGAAATTTTTTAGAAAAGATTTATTTCTCTCTTTAAAAAAAAAAATAAAAAAAAAAAAAACTAAGAATTTTTTAGGAACTAGCTAAATGTATACTTCAGTAGTAACAGCTTGCAAGAGCTTTAATGTAATAGTTGCGGTACTACAACAACTGTAATGTAATGAAGGGATTTAGGAAAATATATTTTAGAGTGAAAAAAGGGAAGAATGTTCTTAACATTTTTTTACTGTCACGTCCGGAACATTAAATAAACTTTTTATGTCTCCAGTAAAAAAGGGGCGGACGCTAATTCGAGTAAAAGAAGGATAGAATCACTCACTACTTTGTCCTGGTCGAAGATCTCAACGACGATGATGGGTGGATCTTCTTTGATGTCTTCCATGTTTCCATAGACGACGACGTCGTTAAACAGCAGCATCTCATCCCACGTGGGGCTCAGAGTCTCGTCAATCACCTGCAGGAGAGAAAGGGAATCGTTGAGCCCTTTTTTTCTCAGATGCAGATGTTAAGTTTTCTAAATCTTATTCCTTGTTACTTAAAGAATAAAAATCCCGCTTGCTTTGCTACAATGTTTAGTCAACACAACTATGTATCTTACTCGAATGTGAATACAATAGAGTGTAAACGTTTTTTTTTTTATAAATAAGCTTCCCGTGAGTACTAGTTTCCTATAGGATTATTTTTAAAATGAAAAAAAGGCTTAAAATATTCAGAATTCGTATGCCGTTGGAAAAAAAATCCAGTATTATACTCTAAAGATGAACACAATCTAGTAAATAACAAAAATCCACATTTTGCAAGTTACCTGTAAAAAATTCTTATAACTATTTTCAAAACAAAGCTTCATTCAGGTAACTTCCCGCAGCAGAAATTGTCATATTACTAAAATTAATGTTACATATTCAGCTGAATTTATCAAATTGCAAAGGAAGAAATTTTGATTGGTACCGATTGTATATTATTAATTAAATGTTTACGGAGAGAAATAAAGCAGGTAATGTGCTTAATCCAGCGCCTTCTCAAACTTTCAACATTTTCTCTACCCAAATTTCAATCAGAATTTTTATCACCCCCCCATACAATAACAATGTATTGAATGCAATAATAATGTACGATTCTAAAGCTACAATAAGTCCTTAATTATGAGCTGTACAAGTTATCAAGAACAGTATTGAATTTTGTATTTGTTACTTTTAAGTAATAGATGTTATTTACGTAAGTTTTTTTTAAGTAAAATGATAAGTATTATGTTACTTTTTTCGTTCTAATTTTTAAATTGGAACAGATTGCAATAAATCTGCAATGCGTATTTCACTTTTTATTACGTAGGAATGTGTTTTGCTTTGCATCCTTTCAGTAAATTAAAACATTTTAAAATAATCTTTTATTTTATACTTTTCGATATGCTCGTTCCCCCCGTAGGATTATCACGACCCCTAGGGGGGCATGCATTGCAGTTTTAGAATCGCTGACTTAATCTGAAACGAGAATGATAAATATTATCAAATACATAATTATGAAAATTGTTCATATTACTATATTTCGCACAATCATTATTACTTTAAATTCCAATTTTTGATCCTAATTGGTAAATATAGAGTCTTAGATAATTTTTATAAGGAAATATAACCTTTTTAAAATAACTCATTTTTATAAAAAAAAAAAACAATATATAAGTATTTTTTAGATAAGCAAGTATGCGATATGCCAAGAGTGCCAATTTAAGAAATCTTATTCGAAAGTTTTGTTAAAACTGTTAATCTAATGAATCATTTCAATGGCCGAATTTCGAAAGAGAAGTATGAAGATAAAATATAATTCAGTACGTTTAAACAACTGAATAACGAGAAATGAATTTTCTCTTTTCCTATCTAACCCAATTTTTTTTTTAAATAGGATTGAAAACTTTTTTTGATGTAACTTACTCATAGATTTTTGATACCACTGATTTTTTGCTTAATATGAATTTCACTTTTTCTAATCAAGCATAATTAAAGAATACAACTAACTGTCTTTAAGCCCGTAGTGTGAAAGCTTGTGTCTAAAAATAGTTCATTTTCTTCCATATTAAATGAAATTATTCCTCATATAATAATTTTATAACATTATCGTTCAATGCTGACGTATTTTATTTCAATGAACTCAAATTTATTTTTTATGTTTCAATTCGTATGTATAATCTTCATATTTTAATCGAAATTATTTTTTGATCCATTTATTTATTAACTTAAAGCTTGAAAAACCTTAATACTTATTATTGGGCCTTTGTATTTTTTATAACAGAATCTAATATAAGTTGTATATTGTGACAAGTTACGAGTCATTTAGTGTCATTACCTGTGTTGTTTGACTTTGATCAGAGAAAAGGACTCGAGCAAAAGGATCCGAGAGCCCAGACGAATCTGAACCAATCAGGGACCTTGCTTGATACATGTGACATCGGAGTTCGAACACTTGTTTTTCTAAAAAGACGAGCATTATGTTACTGAACAAACCAACAGATAATAAAAAAAATTATGATTGCTGCATTAAATGCATTTGTTAATTAATTTGTAAGTTTTTATCAGATTAAATTATAATGGAAACAGACACACAAAAAAGTTTTGAAATTAAAAAAACATAATTTTTATGCTAAGAAATCGAGCTCTAATTTTACCCACACTTAAAATTACTATGTTTCAGTTACCTAAAGTGTATTGATACTTGAATAATACGAAAAAAAAACAACAATGATCTGCTCAAGTTTATTGGTAAAACTTATTTTTCTTCTGCTGATAAAAAACTGCCATGTTTTCACTCTTAATATTTATCTGTAAATCGATAGTTCAATATCGGAAAATATATCAGAGGAAACGTTAAGAAAAGCAATGAGAACATATTGCGGTTTTGGTTGGTTGTGAATTGCTGATTTATTTTCTATTTTTTGTTTTTTCTGAAGCGTCAATTTTCAGAATTATTATTTCTCCCTTATCATTCAAAAAACTGACTCAAGATAAGAATTTATGAAAAAGAAGATACAAAAATTCATTATTTTTCTGTTACTTTTTTTCAAAAAAATATTTTTTTCATCTAGAAAACTTTTATGTGAATGAATCGGTGTGATAATCCTAAGAATTCTGCTAAAAGAGAAAGATAGATATTTAAAGTAAAGAAGAACAATGAATTTCTCTCAAAAAATTGTAGTCTATTACAGATCTACAATCTTTGATATTATTTACGCTTAAGAATTTTTTTTAATAATTAATGCATAAATTTCATTAAGTGAAACCTAACTTTTAAGTAAATTTTATCTTGTGACGCTTTTTAAGTTTTACTCCAGGGAAGAGTTTGTAATATATTTTTGCATTATAAAAGCAAATTCTTTTAATTGGACAATGAAAGTTGTTTACCTGAAATGTACCTTCAAATAAATGCTTCAAAAATAAAAACGTATCAGAAATTTAGTTGCTTATATCTGAGTGCAAGGAATTGCATTATTTAAGTTGCATTAACAAAACTAACTATAAAATTTTTTTTCCTTCCTTTGCAGAAAAACAAAATTGTAAAAGGTAAAATTAAATGTAAAATCCATCTTGGTGTAAAATATTAATGAAGCATCAGCAAAGTAAAGTATTGGAAAATTTAGTAGTTTCACTTTTTAACTTAAAAAAAAACCAAAACAAGGAGAAAAAAAATGGCTGAAAATATTCACAAAAAAGTAGTCTTTATTGAAAAAAAATATATTTTATACAAGTATTTTCAGGCAGCATTTTGTTAAATTATTGATTGTGGTTTCCGTCAAAAATGGCGTATACTTTACATATTTCAAAATTGTGAATTTCGCCATGAGTAACTTTTGTGTTTATCTTGCAGACTCAAAACAGCAAAATTTGATCTAATGGTTTCCGATTTCAGTCCAAAAAGAACGATCTTCTTAGGTTTAATATTCATGCATGTGTCGATAATAGAAAAAGAAAATCACAAAACATGCTGCTAATCTCACCAAATAAATCACCAGCAGTTTATTCATAAAATTCTCCACTCTTCCACAGATTCATCACTAACAGTTCATTAAGTTGTACTTTGCGGTTGCATTAATCTAAGCAACGCTGAACGAATTTGAGCTTTACCTGAATATCGAATGAACATGGGTGGTGCCGACTGAAGTTTTTCGGCATTCCTGATTTCGTGGGAGGAGTCGTAGCCTTTGGGCAGACCCTTCAGGAAATGTTTCTTGTGTTTGGTGAGTCCCAGCCATAGGTATACCTGGAGCTTGGCTTGAATGGTCCAACCACCTGGGCCATCACCTTTCTTACCCGGAAGCTAGTTAATGAAATATGAATTAAAATAGTTAATGAAATAAGAAATATAAATTATCAAGCGCATAAGTATACGCTTTTGAATTTATCAGTATATGTTTTTTAGGGTTCAGAGTTTAAGGTTTGTAGACAGTTCACAGTAATTAGATATTAAAGGAGTCAATATTTACATGAATGTCTCTGAAAGTTAAATAGACTTGGAAATACGTTTGGCATTTAATAGTGGATTTTATTCCATTCTTTTTATGAAGGTTATGTGTTTTTCTTGTTAATGAACTTTTTTTCTCTAAAATTAAGCATTTTTTAAAAAAGTATATCTTAGCTTAAAATTCTCCCCAACATAAACTGAAAACACTTCTGTGTTCGATAATGTTATAAAATTTTCCCATTATCTATTTCTCGGAACTTTCACACTGCATCTTTTCTCAATTGATTAAATATTACCTCCATAAACATTGAAACACGTCACATATATTGTTTTTCTTGCAGCAATACTTTTCTAGTAAAACAATTAGGTTTTACAAACAAAGTTTGCTTTCTATCTTGAACTTGAATAAGATAAATTCAGACATAAAAAGTGTCACCAAGGTTACAAGATTGGCAACTTTATCATCATTAGCGTCAAAGTTGGCGAAAAATACGATATCACCAAGGAAACATATAGAAGTCCCTAGGATTGATCCTTCTAGAAACTACATAAAGTTATTTAATGGACCTTTGAAACAAAAGTATAATTCAGGGAAGAGGAGATCATAATCTGCTTGTGCGTTTATTGCGATTGCTATTTTTGGTTTGTGGTAAAGCTTGTTTAAAATGAGAGTAATTTGCATAATTGTAAATAATTTATTACAATATTTCTTTGTGTATATGTTGTAGGGATATGATGAAATCAGGAATTTGATCAAATCCCTAAGGTATATGACCAATTCGTGGAATATGTTAAAATAACAGCTCTGTTGGGTTCATTTCCCGGAAAATATAAAAGATTTCATCATATCCTTGAACTGTTTTAGTTAACAATTATCTGTTTTCACACGTTACCAATCCCCTCTATCTCCCTGCGTCCTTCTGGCATCCTCGGGGGCCTGTATCCAAACATTAAGCGAGGGAAGATGCGTGCATTTTTATAATTGTTTTCTGCACATGAGTTCTTTTAAATACCAACCTACTTTAAATAAATTCAGATATTTAAAAAAAATCAAAACCAGACCAAATTCATATCTGAAGAACAGTTTACTTATCAGGACACCTTTGAACAACTGGTGTGAATAGAAAACCCTTGTGGAGTCACGAAAAGGATAGAAGAAACTGTATCAATCATTGAACAATTTAAATTACCACTACTACTTTAACTACAACGTACACAAACACAGTACTACTATGGAAAGAAAATACAATGTTATGAAAACAGGAGCTAAGAAATCTTTGATTTTTATGTGAAAGTCCGAATATGATCCACTTGAAAAATAATACAGATGGAAAGTTTTTATCACATACTCCGGGAAACACATCAGCCAACTGGCCATGGAGAAAGATATAAAAGGCTGTATGATTTTAATTTGAAATAACTAATACCTACTTCAGTTATACTGGAGTTTTTAAAGCTGTGCATGTGGTATGTCAATCTAAGAAAATTGTTCCAAAACAAAGGATCCGTTATTAACACATTTGCACGCTGTGACTTCAATCAACGTGACCACGTTAATTTAGATGACTAACAGTGGATTCAAATTAGAGTAATTACAAAGGGCTATTAAATTACCTGGTTCACAAGACGAAATTCAGCTTTCTTCGACCGTTGACTTCACAAAGAGCATCTGAGGTAGCAATGGAGCTATTAAATTATTTTTGGAAGTAAATTATCCTCATATTCTAGAAAGCGACAACGGTCGTGAGTTTACAGCTGCGGTCATACAAGAATTAATAAGAATGTGACCAACGTGCATAATCGTAAATAATAGGCTTAGGCATCCAGCTAGTCAAGGTCTCGTTGCGTGATAAAACCAAGATGTTGAAGTTGCGTATTTGCTTGACTAATTGACGATAACACAAAAAATTGGGTTATAGTTTGTCACTTTGTTCAATTCCATAAAAATTAATTACTTTTTTTCATCGATCTATCAAAAACGATCATCTTGCATAGCTTTGTTTAGAGCAGAAACAAAACCACAGGGCACTAATCTAGTCATAATTCGAAGAAGTTGCTTGAAAAACGTGTTCCTGAGGGGGATTTGTATATATTTCTTAATCACACAGAAGAACCACGACATTATTTTAACACCGATCCTTGGAAAAGAACAGCGGAGCTTCAACTTCAAAATATCTACCAACATCTGAATCATTTTTTCCAATGCTTCAACTTCAAATGATCTATTAATAATTTAATCAATTATTAATAACACTTCGATGACACACGATCTAATGGCAACGGATTTATTCTCCTAAAAGACTATAAATTTTGAGGATCTACCGGAAATTAAACAAATTTCTTTATCGACATTAAAACAATTCAAACTAGTTAACAACTCTACTTCCTCTTCAGCTCCAACAGTTAAAACATCTGTAGTATTACTTGCGGTAGAAGGAGAATCAACAGTCAATGACAGTACGGTATGTTGTGTTTTTCACAGAATGGAATCTATTGGTATCCATTCATGTTACATTTGTAAAAATACAGAACACACAATATATGGAAATTCAGTAAAGAAGAACGATATGGATTAAATATTCCAAATAGAAGATAAAGTTAAAGATCAAAGGAAAGTGCTATAAAACACCAGAAAAGATCAGCTGAAAAAATAAAAGAATTATGTTTCGAAGAAATTTAAAGATGTGTTCAGAAATTCCACAGTTTTGGTGAATGTATCTGAAGTAGATGGAGGTCTATTAGATGGAAATAACATTGTGGGGATCGTTTTAACTAAAAAAAATAATTTTTACCAAATTGGTACCTCAGTTGAAATTATAAAAAATTAGCTATCTAGAAACGCTTTTCAAATAGATACAACAATATTTACTGAAACAGTTCTACATATTAGTATAAGCCTGCATGAGAAAGCAGAAAAATTATCCTTATTTGGAGGTAAAGAATTAAAGAAGCATTTCTGGAAGCAAATCCAAATTACAATGTAAAACAAAAAGCTTTGCTTGTAAAAAAGTAGCATGTTTTGTAAATCGAAATACCACAAGTCAACGACGTGTTTTAATAAAATTGAATAAATATTTTTATTATTAATTAATTATTCACGAAAATTATTTAAATTTTTACTTATATTAATTCGATGATAAAAATAAGATTTAAATTTTTACAAATATTATTTCGAAGAATATAATTTTACTTTAAATATTTGTTTTGAAAATTTGAAATGGCACAATTAGTTAGTGAATATGTCTTAATGTTTGTAGTTATATAATTATCTATGCATAATCCTCCTTATTACTAAACTATTATAAACCTGCACGCTTTATGTGAATTATACTCATCTCTTTTTCCCCTTACACACTTGGATTCGTCCATTGCTAAAGGGAACGGAATTTTAACAATTTTGAATTCGCAAGAGCAGTTTTGAATTCATCATGGAAAAAAAAATTCTGATATCTTTCTGAAGAATAAACTAGCGTATATATATATATATCAAATTAAATGCGAGGAAGTTTATACAAAAAAAATGTAATAAAGGAGGGAAAATTTAATTTCCGGATTTAAGTTTTCCCTCCGATTCATGAAAATATGTTTATGTATATTATAGTGATTCATTTCGTGGATTTTCAGACGTATAAGAATTGCATTTAGAAGTAGTTTCTTATATTAGAGAAAAAAATCTATTTCCAGAGAAATGTTCACAAGTTCTTGCTCTTTGATGCACTTTTTTGCATTCGAATTATCAGACTTATTTAGAATTGAGGGGCAAAATAAAATTTCCACAGGAGTCATTAATTGTTTTAAATCTTTCAGTTATTTTTACGTTTTTAATTTAAAGCTGCCGATTTGTAGCGGGAACTATAACTATATTATTACATTCTTTTGAGGTTCTGTTATGTTTAAGTTTTCACTAAGAGAGTTTACGGGAATTAATTACGTTTGTCTTGTCTTTATTCTAACCGTTCCATTTTTTTAAGTGAACAACTACAAAATGCTCCACACATATAAGAATTTCTCCTATGTAACAGCTGTTTCCTAGTCAATAGGTTACGCGATTTGCCAAATTAATTGCACGTTCTTCCGCTTTACACACAGCCTGCTTACAGAGGACCATATTAAATTTTTCCAGCAACGTTAAGTATCCATTCAATCGTTATTTGAGACTTCCGCTCGAGAAGTCAAGTACTTTCCAGCAGTGTTTGAGTTAATGCATGGAAGCACATCTCATTAAAATTTCTGGGGGGGGGAGTGTATCATTTTGCTGGGATTCTTTTGCCTACGTGACATCCCTTTTTGGGCGTAAAGCATTTTTAAAAATACTTGTTCCTCAACTTAACTCCTTTTAATGAGATTTGGAGATCGTTAACTTAATTATACGAACGATTTTTTTTATCGCTGCAATGGGTGTTTGAATAATCTTTCCTGACTTAATACTATAAAATACCGTGGAACTTATCCGGTTGATTTTTGGATCCTTTGTTAAAGCAAAATGAAACATACAGGTGTAAATTTAAAAATGAAGCTAATTCAGAATGTTTTTTTTTCTTAAAATAGGAAAAAGTGTTGCCAAAAATATACGTTGCTTATCGAAATCCATACATGAAATATTTTCTAGCGTGGTCTGCTTAAAGGGATTCGATTTCAGTGTTCTGAATTGAATTACACTTTAAGTAACATATCTGGATATTTGTGTGTGTGTGCCAAAACTCCTCAGCAGATTAGTGATGGATTGCTTGATCGTTTCTTAGCATAGAATTTCAAATCAACACTAGGGTCTATTTGTATATTAATGGTGTGTACGGTAAAAGTATTACGAGAGTGTTGGAATGTTAAAAAAAGGAGATAAGGACATTTAAGAATAGGTAAGCACAAACGCAAGACGAGTGACAAATTAGTTGAATGTTCATCAGTAATGATGACTTGGTACAGTTAAAAAAGCTCGAGAAAGCAGATACTGTACAATTTAATCTTTATCTAATGACAATTTCTTAAATTTCAATAATGTGTTCTATAAAATTGTGTCAGAAAGTATCAGAAGTATTGCTTGTATTGGTTTTTAAAAATGTGGACTGAGTTGCTAAAAATTAAACTTTGTTTGTGTTCCCACTTTTTACGAGAGGTGAAGGAAATAAGCGTTTGTGTCAATTGTTTTGGCGTAATCTGGATGTTTTGTCCGTGGATTATTTACCTGTATGATATATGCAATCATATATTGGGAATTCTCAAAGAAAATGCCTCGTGTAAACCACAATAAAAGTCAAGGCATGTTCAGTAAAATGATCGTTTCGATTCACGACAACGATTTGTCCAAAAGTCTTATTTTGAAACCAAAATCTCATAGTTCATGTAGCTGAGAAAAAACTACCATCCTCTGCATAGCCCTGACTTATCACCAAAATGATCACAATTTGTTGAATACTAAACAAAATGTCCTTGGCGATGATGATGCTTGATTACTCGATGATGAAGAGTGTGAAACAGTTTTGCAGTAGTGGTTGGAAATCCGGTTAGCAGATTTCTGAGGTAGATTTCATAAGTTGGTCGCAAGATACGATGTCTTAATATAGGTAGAAACTAGGTTTTAAAGCTGATTAAAGCAATGCTTCTCAAACTTTCAATTTTTGCGACCCAATTTTCAATCATAATTTTCATCGCTCCCCCCTTACCCTTCCACACAAAAACAACGTATTGAACTGAATAATACTGTACTTTAATGTTAAAGCTACAATACAACTTTATCTTATTAAGTGTCAGCGGCGATATAAACGTCTCACTCAACCAAAGCGTTAATATTGCCCCGGACGTATAAATACATCTTTTGAAATACAATCTTCTCTGCGCAATGCTATCCATAAAATTTTTCCGAAGGCATTGAAATGTATTAAGAGGACCTTCACAGTGTTTGCGAAGTATTTACTTATTTCAGAGAATGTTTTACTTATATATCCTTTTCAAACCCCCCCCCCCCCCCCAACTTCCAATACATCTGATACGCGCGCGTGCGGGAAAAAACGGTGGCATAAAGTAGCGAATCCCGTAACTTTTTATCGGCAGTTGAGGGATTAATTATAAACCGTACATATTATTAAGATAAGTGTTAGATTTCGCGAAAATTATACATACGACAAGCTCATGGTGTCACTGGTAATTATTAAACTTATTCTTGACTTAGTTCCAATAAATTAATTTATAAAATATACATTGTGCAGTACTGATACATTTATAAGTGTATTATACCAGTGTAAATGTGTATTTTACATTTTATTATGTCTGAAAGTATTTTGTTTACTTCCAATAAATTTTAGAACTTTTTAAATAATCTTTTGTTTTCGACTTTTCAGCACCCATCTCGTGGAGTTATCGCGTCCCTCTAGGGGGCGTGCACCCCAGTTTGAGAAAAGCTGGATGAAAGGATATAGGCTTTACTTATAAAAATGTTAGAAATGTAATTTTTTCTTACATTTGCAATCAAAACAGCATTTACTTATTCCCATTCACGTATAAATCCGTTTGCTCAAGAAATATGAGAGATAAATGTAATAAATGCATATTTTGGAATGCTTCAGTTTCCAAATGTCACTTTTATAGTTTTCTTGGTTTTTTTTTACTAAAGGTTGAATGGATGGGACATTATGTTTTTAATCCAAGATTTAAATTTTTTCAAGAAGTCTTCATAATATCATACTTTAAAAATTTCTACATGACCTAAATTCTTTTTCAAAGAAAGCACAAGATCTCAAATAAAAAACGGGAGGATGATTTAATCACAATCATTTATCAGTTGTGTTATTTTTTCTCTTTCTTTTCACTCTGCAACGTAAACATTTATTATTTCTAAAGAACAATATGTATTATTTGAAAAAATCTCTTATTTTAATCCATTAGCCTAATTATGATCCCCTTGCTTATGTGTAGAGATTATTTATTCATTTTATAACTTAGACAATAAACATTGCTTAAATATGCGAATTAGTTTCAAACATGAATAATTGAAGCACAAGAAACATTGAACGTGGCGGAAGAGAATAAAATCTTTTACTGCCCAAATATTATTTGCCTTTTGTCTTCAATTATGCATTTTAAATTGCTAATAAAATTATGCATTTAAATGTATTGTACATGGTTTTCATATTAAACACGAAATGCTCCACTATTTTTTGTCCTTTAAAAAATCCTTAATATTTATTCTGAAGCAATAAAAATGTTAAATTTTTCCTTTTCAGAAAATAGAAAGTATTATGAAAAACAGTAACTCATTTAGTAATAATATTTTTTAAAAGTATTATTTCTTCATTATATATATTTCATAAACTATTATACTACATTAATAATTTATATCAGTGTTTCTCAAACTTTGGGGGCGTAATAATCCTACGAGGGGGGCGTGAGCATATTGAAAAGTCGAAAACAAAAGATAAAAAAAATTATTATTTACTTAAATTAAACAAACAAATACATTCTGACATATAAAAAATAAATACACATTTACACTATACAAAACATTTATATTTTAGTACTACGTTTTGCAAACTAATTTATAACAATACTTAGTAAAGACAAGTTTAATAATTATCAGTGACTCCATGGGCTTGTCATATGTAAAATTATATACTAAATGAACACACTTATCATGTTAATTTGTTCAGTTTTTTAATCCCTTAAATGCTGATTCAAAATTACGTGATACGCTCCAATGCCACCGTTTAATATGTAGGCGAACGTATGTGGTGCATAAGGAGTAGGGGGTAGAAAAGGAATAAATAATCAAATCGTCTGAAATAAGTAAATCCTTCGCGGACACCGTCTAATCAATTTATTGCATTCCAAAGCCTCCGTATAATTTATAGGTCACAGTTCACAGAAAAGATAGTACTTCAAAAAACGTATATATACGTCCGAAGTAATTAACGCACTAAATTAAGCGAGACGCTTATATACGTCGGCGGCACTAAAACGTCAAGTCGTATTGTAGGTATAGCGTCATAGTATAGTATTATTGAATTTGATACATTGTTATTATATGGAGGGGGGGGAATGATTGATTATTGGGTCGCAAAGTTGTTGAAAGTTTGAGAAGCATTTGATTTATATAGATCTTTTAAGAAATTTAATTAATTTAGTGAATAGTTAATTACGTCACATTATATTTGTTCCAGCTGAAAAAGACTTGTTTAAAATTGAAACAGAGGCAATATCAATTTAAAATCTGAATTTTTCAGTGTTACAGTAATAACAATTATATAAATCTCTCTTTATATAAAAACAATTTCGAGGTGCTGAAATAAATTTATTTATACATAAGGTAT
>BMAO01028173.1:0-62984 GCA_019973975.1 Trichonephila clavata
TGCAGTCACTAATATACTGAGACGGACGTGTCTTAGTTAGCCCAGGCAACCTTTGACACGAGGAGAACCTGATTCCGTACACACGACCGGATGGAGGGAGAGAAAAAGGACGCCGGACGGTCAACCGCAGAGACAGAGGGGGCCGTCAGAGAACAGAGAGTTGAAAGCAAAGCTTGGCAGTGAACGGTCAACAAGTTCCCTCCCTCATAAAGCTATTTTGGAACTCTAAAATCATCTAATAGTACTAAATTGTATATTAATGTAAATAATAGCTGTGACTTAACTAAACTAAATTATTATATTTCAAATCACGCTACCTTTATTGAATCAAACGTCACAGTAGCCGCAAATCTGGCACGCTGGTGATGGTAGGACATTGATGCGGTGAAGGTGTGCGGCAAGATAATCGTGTCCTGTCCTCATCCTAAAAGCTGCTACACTAGCTGCATGGGGTAGGTAGTGATCGAGGGGGCTCTGGAAACGAGGCTCTCCCAGTTCTTGCCCAAAGAGAGCTTCTGAAGCTGCTGACAGTTCCATCTTTCAACTGCTGATTTTATCTGGGTATTGACAGAATGGAACGTACTAGGTTATTTGGGCTGGGAGAGAGTTGTTCCCTGTTTTGCTAGCCTTTCAGCCATTTCGTAACTACTGATGTTAACATGGCTCGGGATCCATTGGAACTTTAGAGTCCACCCTAGGACCAACAAACAGTTCAGTTTTTTCCGGCAGTCAATAGTTATCTTACAATCTGTTTGGGAGTTACGGGGGAGGTTTCAAATGGTGGCTTGGGAATCAACCAGAAAGACCGGTTTGGTAGGGTTATTACAATTTTCAAGCTGATATGCTGCAGAATGTATGTCAGCCACCTCACCATTATAATTACTAAGAGGGGCTCCTACGGAAGAGTAACCCTGGAAATCTTGGCAATAGTACGCAGCACCCGTTTCCACCTGTTCCCGGCATGAAGTAGCTATCTGTATATATATGAAAACAAGACAACCTAAGGTATTGTTTGTGGATAGTTTGGAGAGCAGAACTTCTTAGTTCTGAGTCCAATGATGCATGTTTCAGGAAATGATGATCAGTTAGGCAGTATTCTGCTTCAGGTAGATGTTGGAAAACATCTTTAATACATCTTAATTAAATACAACAATCATTAATTCTAAAATGGGAAAAACGTTGCCCTTAGTCTTGAAAGTATTAAAAGAAAAACAAAACCTTTCCTTAAAGAAAGAATTCTATTTTTGATTTTAACACATTTCACATGAATTTCAATCGGAATTATAAATATTTTTCAAAATTCCTCCCATCTCAAACGCGTACATAATTTTAAGCTTTAGAAAGTAATGTCCAAAATGTGCAGTTAAATAGGCTTTGCAAGACCTTCCAAAATGTCTTAGGCTTATCTAGTAAATAATATGTGAAAAAATTAATTTTAATGCTTAAATAG
Organism: Trichonephila clavata; assembly: GCA_019973975.1. Taxonomy (NCBI): domain Eukaryota; kingdom Metazoa; phylum Arthropoda; class Arachnida; order Araneae; family Nephilidae; genus Trichonephila; species Trichonephila clavata. The sequence continues at coordinate 1,451 of BMAO01028173.1, forward strand.
TTAAAGTCAAATTCATGAATTATATTCATAATTACATAGAAATTATTTCTCAAACATTCTTTACGCTATCTTTATTAATCGCTATAATCTTTGACAATTTTCAATCAAAGTCAAGACAAATAGACAAGTGCAAACATATGTCACAAATTTGTTCCTCAAGTGCCTATAAATAACCAATATCTCTCAGTGCCATACTCAACAGTTCTAATTAGTAACTCATAATTATGTCATTAATCAATATCACGCGGAAAATTTTATTTTTCTTAACCTAATCTTAGTATCTTAGAAAGTATAATAGGCCTTAAGAGAGAAGACACTCATAGATGTGCTATCTGTATCCTCCAAAAAATTGAAGTCTTCCGAAATGCTATTGGGTTTTAATCGTATTCGTCTTTATGATTTAATATCAGAAGTAATGCCTACAGAAACGTAAAATAACATCAAAGAGTTCTCTAATTAATGTACTTGGATAATGATATAGGAAATTATGACCTAGTACATAATGAAAACACTTACACCAATTAAGAAGAAATGTTTTATCCGTAGCAGAACTTAGCTTAAATGTTAAGGGAATACACTCAAATTGATTTAGTTTTCGAGCAGTAATTGCTTGCTATAACCCATTAAAATTTCAATTTCTTGTTATGTTGATAATACATTCGATTTTATTTCTTAAATGAAATGAGAATAATTGCTTGGGGTACTCGAAATTTGCGAAAATATGGTGTTTGGTGCCTTCTTCATATTTTGGTGCTTAAGTACTACTTTAGAAATCGGGTGAAGTATCTCTGGGATGTTGTAGAATGCACACCTGAGCAGAATCCCATTTAAATTTCAAAATGATACTACTAGAGAATTTTGAAAATAATGTAAAGGAGTCAGATTAAGTGTTTTTAATTATTAAACATATTTGCATCGAACATATTCAAAGAAATAACAAAATTAAGCCTCGAAAAAAACATATAATTCTAAATCTGTATAAAAAATACTATCTATATAAGAACCAGTTCTTCGCACAAGTGAATTAAAAAATTAAACAGTACAGATTAAAGCATAAAGAAGTTTTTAATGAGTTAGTTTTTCTTGAATTGCAAATTAAACAAAAAAAAAGCTTTTTGCATACCTCAGATAAACAAAAAAACAGATTCTATTAAGTTTTAAGTTTGTAGTTCTAATAGCTGGTAAAAAAGGATTTTTTTTCTTTATTTATAACGCCCCAGAACTCTTTTGTGCGTCCATTTTTGAAAACACCTTCCTACGCTGCTCTCTGCTTAGAAAAAATAACACATTGTTTCCAATTTTGAGTAATGAACGCTTGGAATAGCGTAAATAATTTATATCATTAATATTACCTTCTGTTGTATTTATTTTATGTTAAAATTGTTATAGTCGTAAGCAACGCTATTCCTTATATTATAATGGCGATTCAATGGAAACAGCGAAATGTTGACGATAGAGACATGTTGGCATCCATTTTGGCGACCCTGTTGCCAACTTGGCGATTGATTGAACGATGCAGAAGTTCATATTCTATAGCGCCACCTGTTGGGGAGCTGAAACAAAGAGGGTAGTACAAAAAAAAAATTTTCACGGAAAATACATATTCTGGTGTCCAAAAGTTAAGCATAATTGATAGTTATGTGAATAAAAAGGAACTGTAAATCAGAATGGCAGGAAACGTGATATGCGAGTGTAAAATGGTTATAAAATAAGGAAGCAAATCAAAAGAATGATAATAAATAATTTTATTATCCAAAGTAGCAGTTTGAAAGAAAACTGAGCATAGCAAGGATTCACACTTTAAAGAAAAAATGAAAGAAAACATTAAATAAAATACTGATGCTGCAGTTTAATAAGGCGTGTGGTCACCTCTGACGGCCAGGCACGCTGCACAGCGATTTACCATACTTGCTATGAGATGATGAATGAGTTGTAGGCTCAAACGGTTCCAAGCTTCTTGGAGAGCTCTCTTCAGTTCTGTAACGGAGCTTGGTGGGTGCGAAAGGGCTGCAATTTGTCTCCCGAGCATATCCCATACATGCTCGATAGGATTTAAATCAGGGGAGTTCGCAGGCCACGACATGCGCTGGATGTTTTCCGTTTCAAGGAAGTCATCAATCAGCACCGTTGGTGACATGGTGCATTATCATCCATGAATATGAAGTCAGGACCGACAGCACCTCGAAACAAGCGAACATAAGGCTCAAGAACTTCGTCTCTGTATCTTTGAGCAGTCACAGACCCCGTGTCAAAGAAATGGAGGTCTGTGCGGCCATCCATCATGATGCCTGCCCATACCATTACTCCCCTTGATGGAAAATGATGTCTTTCCGTTATGTTTCTTGGTTCAAAACGTGTTCCACGTTCTCTCCATATCGTTACCCGCCGAGAATCACTACTCATACTAAACCGGGACTCGTCACTGAACATCACATTGACTCACTCTCCCACACTCCAATTTGATATTTCAACTCCAGTTCAAACGAGCGCGTTTATGCGCAGACGGGAGGGAATGCAAACTGCTGGTCTTCTGCATACAGGCCAGCATGATTGAGTCTCCTGTAAACAGTTTGTCTCGAAATTCGTATTCCTGTGGCGACTGTGAGCGCCGAACCCAGTGCTCTGGCAGTACTGCCCTCTGCGTCGCGCACTTATTACCAGATATCGGTCTTGCGAGGGGTTGTGACTCTTGGTCGACCTGATACTGGTTGTCGGTAACATCTCCCGTTCTTTGAAACCTCTGCCACAGTCTTGAGATCACAGACTGGTCCACATTCAGAATTCGAGACACTTCGGTTTGTGATCGTGAGGATTCCAGCATTCCAACGATTCTTCCTTTCGCAAACATGTCCAATTGGCGTCTTTGTGCCATCATTCACCTTGTTTGATGGTTAACAACGTTCCTTCGCACAGCAGTTGCACGAAACTTGTCTGAACTGCCTCTGCTGCGTGAATCGGTTTTTCTGCGTTCCTACATGCGCCGGTGTTTCGAGCAAGACGTAGTCGACTGAAAAGTTTTGCATAAACCCAATGTTTCTTCTTTACCCAATCAATATCCGGTAGAAATTTGGAACAATTTTACGAATATTTACTCCATGTTTTTCGCATTTTACGATTTATGCTTAACGTTTGGACACCAGTGTATACATGCCAATTTTCATAGTGATCGGTTGAATGGTGTTTGAGTGAAGCGATTTCCTATAAACGTACATCCATTTATATATAGAGAGATAAAAATTCAAAGTATAATAAGACAATTTGATATATAACCTAAATACAAACTCAGAAATTATGTATAACCAACACACGCGGATCTTCAAATTCATCAGAATATATCCCAGGGTCACTTCATCTTGGCTTAAACTACCACAAATCATCTCATTAATAAAAAAAAATACTTCTTTATCAAAAAGAAAGAAAAAACAAGATGCATTAGATTATAAATTAAAAATTTATATCGCCTCAACTGCTGTTTTAAAATAAGACAGAACATTTCATGAATTGCATTTCGGAAAGACGTATATATACGTCCAGATATTTAACGCATCGTTTCAGTGAAACATATTTATACGTCCAGACATTTAACGCATCCGTTGAGCGAGACGAATATATACGCTTGTGGCACTAAAGGTGTTAATATATCAATAAAATAATAAAGTTTGACCCCTATGCTTTCCTAAGTATTTCTGAAGTCAGTCTTTTGTGATTGATTGATATTAAATATCCGTTCTTTCTAGAACATCTAACATTGCATAATCTAAAATAACTACAAAATTAAAATCTGGTGAGTTAGGTATTTAGAATTATATTCAGAATTTTACATTCATGTTAACAGATACTATGATAGTCGCTGAGTTATTGTACGAGCGATTGTACTTAATATATTAAAATACTTCAAAGAACATCAATGCTACGCAAAGGATGACGGAAGAACATGTTTGTCAACAATCCGGTACAGTTCCTCTGTTCATAATTCTAGTCCAAAGAAACAGGCCTTCATTTAATTCCGGGAAATGGATTTTCGACAATTTTACCATTTATAGTCAAAATCCCAGAAAGCATAATTAGTTGTTAGCTAGACGAAGGAGTATAAAATAGCTATTTGTATCCACCATAAAATTGGACTAAAATCCTCCAACTTGTGAGTTTAAATCTCGTTCGTCCTTCATATAACTTCTAAAAGCCTAGATGTAACGCGTAAATATACCCGTAATTACCGTGTTTGAAAACGATCTAACAAACTACCGGAGAGTACGGGTGATGAACACTACTTGCGTCTGCTCGTAATTAAACTGCTGTTGAGGAATTTATATGCTGCGAGTTTAAAGTTAAACATCGAGGAATATGTTTATGGGCTGTTAAATGCGTGGAATGGAAGTTTGAAATCTGCGATTGTGCTCTAGTAATAGAAATTAATCATTCAAATTCTCTAGCGTAGAGAATGGGAATCACAGCTCATTGCCCATGGGAATTGGGTATTAGTTTGACACTCTTGTGGGAACATGTGAAATTCCATTTCTGAGTAAACATGGAGGTACTGTAATACAATTCGTTGAAACTACTATTGTAAGCATCCTAAATAAATAAGCTAATCTTTTAAAAAAACAAATTATCAGTAAATTTTTAATAATTTGTTTTATATATATTGATAATGGAAGAATTGGTTATCATTTACGCAATCATATAATATAAAAATTGTTTTCTTTTTCTTAAACACAGTAAAATCGGGCACAATACGTGCTGATTTCTGATACAATGTTACTATTCGATTAAGATTAAGATTAACGCGTTAGTCTTGATTCCCCAGATAATTAAAACATATTTAAAAGGACTTAAAGGGATATGTGGTACCAACTTCACAATTTTTTTTTATTTTTAATATTTGATATTTGGTTTTCATTGAATTTTATAAATGTTAAAATTTAATAATAGTTCCATACAAAAAAATTTTAATTTGTTGCAAAATGTTTGCAAAATTTAAATTTTTTGGACTTTTTTAAACATTTTTTTAATTCCTAAGGCTTTTTTAAATGTGTCTCTTTTCTTACAAATTTTTTTTTCCAATTACCTTATAATATACTACATAAAACTGTGCACGGGTTTTTTCTGCTGCTGCTCTTTCATTTTTTATTAATTTTTTTATAGTTAAACTTCCAAAAATTCTCTAAAAAACATTAATTTTGATTTTGAAATTTTTAAAAAAGTACTAAACATGTTAGAGCTAATTCCATGCACAGTTTTACAAAAAAATACATTTCAGAACATGTATAAAAAATTTCAAACCCATACTTAAATTATCAAAAAAACCCTTAGGGTTTTGAATAACAGTATATGCATAAAAATTCAACATGGAGAAATATGAGTTTGAAGTTTTCATTCCATGAATAATATCCATTGAATAGTCTGAAACTTTTATGAAATGTTAATTAGCTTATTTAAAGCTGCTTACCATAAAAAATTGCACAAATGTAGAACAATTAAATAGTTATACTGCCATAATGATTATATAGAAGAAAACGAATGAAAGATCAATATTTCATAAAACTTTATCTTAATAATTATAAAAAAATAAATACACACACTTCGGAGCTAATTCCATGCCCATAGCAAATGCACAACATGTACAAAAGATATTTATGCCTTTATTTTTTATTTCCATGATTTTAAAAGCCTTCGCATGTTAAACATTGTACACGAATGAAAACAAAATTAAATATCAATATATAGGTAAAAAATATCAAAATCTAAGAACTGCATATGTGCATTTCTTTAAATAAATATCTTAAAATATTTTAATAATAAAAGAGTTGAATTTCACACACATGGGATATACAGGGTGTCCAGCCTTAATGTGACCCAATAGCTAATTCCCGAACCGTTCTGTTTAGATATGCACTTCCAATTTGAAAAATGTTTTAAAAAAGGTAAAGCATGTTTTTACGTGCTTTTCGAACCAAAAAACCCATTTACAAAAAAATTTAAAAAATTTATTTTTATACGGTCCCCAGGTCATATCACTTATATCTAGAAAAAAGATGCAGTACACAAAAACAGTAATCTCAAAAAGTTTCATTTTATAACGATAAAAACTGACCGAGTTATGCCTATATAAATTTGAAGCATCCGAGTTGCTCAGAAAAGGGGATCGTTTATAAATTGAGTTTAGAGAACATCACTATCTTCAGAAAAAAACAAAAAAAAACATCATAGTTATTTTTAAACATAGAAGTTAACATCATACATTGACAATTTGTATTGCTGTATGACAAACAATAAAAATTAAATTAAAGAAATACAACTTGTACCGAAAAGATTAAAAAACAGCTGGTTTTAACAAATAGCAGCAAAATAATACAGGACTTCCCGTTCAAATTATAGCATAATGTGGAACGATGCGCCAATCATTATTATATCAGAATGACCAAATTAACTTAAGTAATGGTGAAGGCACGAGGTGTGACACGATACAAGGGGATACGTCTACGACAACTCCCAGTTTTATACATGCGTTGAACAGAACGGGTAATTGTACAATAAGATGGATGTCTTCGAGTGGGAAATTTAATGGCATAAAGTCTTGCCGCCTCTCTCTTATTTCGATTACACTGCCCATAAAACAGTACCATTTCACAGTATTCTTTATTTGTATACATCTCGTTCTCCCGTACTAGAATTGGTAACATTAGAATACGACTGTATGCAATTGAAAGTGACTACACAACAGATTTTTAACGTTCGTCATGATCAGCAAAAACGCAGCAAATCAAACTGAAGCCACAGCATATAAGTGTATCTTTTTGAAACTGCTTTTGAAATGTTTTCTTCGTCCAAAATATTTTATTTTTTCTATGTTTTATACGTACACAGAATAAATTTTATTTCTTAAGGTCTCAATTGTTGTATTGTTAACGTATGCTTTTAAATTTAAAAATGATTTACATACAAGTGACGTGCAAGAGCAAAGCTTCCTGGCAGAGTTCCAACTAATTTCACTTAGGAAACGGTCCCTTACTAGCTTCTTGAAAATGGCCAAGAAAATGGAGAAAATATGTGTTTTTTAAGGTTCCATCACTCGGCCAGTTTTTATCTTAATAAAATGAAACTTTTTGTGTTTACTTTGTTTTTGTGCATTGCATCTTTTCCTAAATATAAGTGATAGGACCTGGGGACCGTATAAAAATTAATTTTTGTAGTTTTTTTCTAAATGGGTTCTTTGGTTAGAAAAGCACGTAAAAACATGCTTTACCTGTTTTAAAACATTTTTCAAATTGGAAGTGCATATCTAAACCGAACGGTTCGGGAATTAGCTATTGGGTCATATTAAGGCTGGACACCCTGTATATACAGCACCAAAAACAAATATATAAAAATGGGGGAGATTTTCTATTCTTGCGAATTAGATTTTTAATTATCTGAGTTATCAAAAGGAGATTTATTATTTTTGCTTTGGGAGAATCAGTTTTGAAGTTTTAATTTCGTTCATAATAATATCATAAAAACTTTAAATCACAACTTTTAAATCTTGACCAAATCCATTTGCTCTTCAAAAAACTATACACAAACTAGAATTTTTGCATGAATTGCACAATTCTTTCATGAAATGATTTGTTAATGCATATATAATGTCAGTCTCACTTATGTGCGGTAGAAGAATAATTAATTCATTTTATCAGGCTTTTCTAGCATATAATCTGAAATGTGGGCGTGGTAGTTGCTGCCCAGCATGAAATATTGCTCCATAACGTGATAAAATATGCAGGTAAGGCTTTGAAATGTTGCAGGCATGTTTACAAATGTTTGAGGTATCAAATAAGCCAATAAAAATTTTCTGACAGTTTTATGATTTTTAGGGTACCATATCACCTTAATTAAATGATATTAGGAGGAATCATTACATATATGTGTTTATTTTTACATGGGTCATTCTCTCTGATTTCACCATTTCAAATATGTCATTTTTTTTAAATTTAATAATTTAATAAATATAGACCTGCAAATAATTGTTCTTTACTTGTACAGAATACACAGTTCAATATTTATGAACAGTTTTATTAAAAACCTTACAATAAAATATCAGCATTATTTTAAGTACCAATAAATATTGACATATCTATAGAATTTCTCATTCCCTTTTGTTCAAAATATCAGAGCTCTATCTTTGCAAATCTCACTTCAAGAGTTTTCGGAGAACATTACAGCTAAGTACCTTTTTAGCGAATGTATACTAATGTCCAGAGCATATTCCATTCCTTGGCTATTTCAGAAGTATACGCCCTAATTCGACTCCGGGAGAGTTAATTATACTAGCGATATGTTCATATTCTAGGAAAGATAATTAGGTGTGCCTGAGGAAAGATGGAATATAAAACAGATGTCCGTATCTACCATGAAATTAGACCCAAAGAGAGAGTCCACGGAGTTACCCCCTGAGATTTAATCGCATTCATTCTTTGATTCAACTCTCAGATGACTATCTTCTGAAGCGTAAAGTTTACTAGCTAAAATGCCAATAATTGCGCCAATTTCCGAACTGGGATTTGATGTGCAAAATGTGAAGATATGTAGCTAATTAAACTGTTGTTGAGAAGTCCACTTATAATATGTTAGACTATATTAGCTACGAATTTGGTTAAATAGTACTGAAGGCTTTTGAAGAGTGGTTAAAATTGGTATATTATACTCAAAGCTATAGAGGTTTTTATTGTGGTAAATAATTTTCTCTGATGGAAATTTTTTGTTACCGAGACATCCTCAAAAATCACAGAGAATCAATAAACATCTAAATCCTGATGTTATTTTCCATTTATCAGGTTCACACAACTTTCATAAACTGTAAATCCATTCATTTCACTTAATTACAAATTTTCACAATGAGTTATTTTTTCAAATAATTTAGATAATATAAAAAAATTAAGTTAACAAACATAAATTTTGCTTTAGTTAATGAAATGTTCAGCTCCCCCCCTGAATTAATATTTAAAAAAATTAACATCCAAGTGCTATCCACTACAAGTTTTAAAAAAATGTATTCGAACTTGAGTGGATGAATAAAAAAATAAATATTTGAAGCCAACGTTAGAAAAATTATTGGAGTCATTTGTTTAGCTGGTTCTAACTTAATTTTTTCCTATTTTAGTAACAATAATTTCTTTTTCTCTTCTTTTTTTAGCATATTTTTCTTAAAATATTACTAAACACACCTAAAACAACAAAAATAATCCCCATATCTCTATTTTTTTTTAAAAAAAAGAGTTGTCGCAAGTAGTCAGATACGTTAAAAAGTGTGCATAGGTGTTAGGAGAAAGGCTAAGAGTTGAAATAGTAAAATAAACTCATAAAATTGGCCTTATTAAAATAAGATCAAGCTTTGAATTAGTGAAGAATATTCAGAAAATTGGAGCGCTGGATCTAGCTGTATTTATAAATTACTTAAATTTTGATTGGTTAACGTATGGAACAAAAGCAATATTACTTTAAATCATAGGTTCCCAACTTTTTTTGAAATGGCACCCCCTATTCTATTGAATATTTCAATACCGCCCCCTTCTAATTCTAGAGAAAAATGAATGTATATACAATATGGTGAAAACAAGAGTTGAATTTGAAAAAATATTCTATTAATAAAAAAATATTTTTTAACATAATTTTTTCTAATGACCCAATTTTTTTACTTGCGAATCTGAAATAGACATTTCCACAAATATATTTAAATGTGTAATGCGTAAATGTAGTAGCGGTGTGAAGACAGTCTTGTGACACCCTTGCCGTGTGAAACCGAGCATTGTCCTTTTGAAAAATAGCTCCTGGGATTCGTTTCATGAGTGACAACACATGTGGTTGCAGGATGTCATGGACATACCGCTGGACTGTCATGGAGCCATGGATCAATACTAGGTCTAGCCGTGTATTGTAGGTAATGGCACTCCATACCATCACACCAGCTGTGGGAGCGGGGTGTCGTTGTAAAGCAAAAGCAGCATAGAGGCGTTCACCACGGGGTCTCCACACACGAACACGAGTGTCATCACTGCTGAGATTGAATCTGGATTCGTCGCTAAAGACGACCTGGTTCCATTCCGCTGCAGTCCAGTTTCCTCGTGCACGGTACCAATCCAAACGGAGGCGTCGATGGGTGGGTGTCAATGGCAGCACACCTAATGGGCGTTGCGATCCCAAATGTCATTCAGCCAAGCGCTTTCGTATCGTTCGAGCAGACACAGGGGCCTCCAGTGAAGGTGCTATGCCTGGATGGCTGCCAAATAAGCAGTTGGCTTTTCGCATGCATTTCTTACGATGTGGCGGTCTATTTGACGACTGATCTATCGAGGTCATCCTGAGCCTGGTCTTCGTGTAAATGACATCTCTCGGATCCACTGGTCCCAATACCTCCTCACAACACAATGAGAGCGGCCTAATTGATGAGCTATTTGCCTAGCTGACCACCTAGCTTCCGTAATGTCGATGATTATCCCCTTCTCAAACTGCGACAGCTGCTCATATTGTCTTCGAAAATGGTACAATGGCATGCCTACCTCAGTCTTTCCTTTGTAAATGATTCCGCACACTCAAACAAGCTTTGGTTATCTGTTTTATTCTCCACGGAGAACGACATTAAACGCTCTCTACCGGCTATACGTAATGCACAATCAAGCTGCATTTCTAATCATTTGCATATCTCTCCGGCATGTACTTATTCGACAAGTTTCGTTATGATCCCTAAATTATTTCTTGATGCGCTAATTTTTTTGTCCATGAGTTTATAGATCTGAATATAATGTAACCTTAAAGGTTTTCACATTCACTTCCCGAACTACCGAAATATGTAAATTTTCGTGCATGTGATATAGAAATGATTTAAATACATGCAATCAACATAAGGTAAACAGTATTAAAGTTTACTTTTGTTTGTACATAATCAGCGTATTCTTTATTCTTTTCTTAGACTATAATCGGTTAATCTGCCGATATAATAATTAATGGACTGTATATTTTATAACAAATTTTAATGAGCGAAACGGATCCCAACCATATGGGATCGCTATACTTTTCGAACTGAGTGCAAAGGTTACAAAAGTTGGCTCGGAGCAAAATCTATACAAAGGAATTCTCGCCAACTGGCGCCAACACTGCCTAAGCCCCTTCGTGCCATGACAAAGTCCCCTAACTTTTTCAGGGTCTTTTACTGCTCCCCTAAAAGCCTCAAATGCCCACAACGAGGCTTTATCGCCCACGTTGAGTACCTATGCTTTAAATGTATAATAGTTTTAAATCTTCTTGAAAAATTATAACCAAAATAATCCAAAGCACACTGTGGAGTAATCGCTTAAAATGTACGTAAGCATTATCTTTTTCAAAACCAATATAATCAAATCAGAATAAGAGATTATGAATGAGCAAAAACAAACAAATATGTTGAGTTTCTCAATTGAAAGTTTATGCGTATTATCATATAAAAGTTTACTTTCAAAATAAAAGAATGAAAAGAATTTTTTTAGAATGGTATAAATATAAAATGGCTCATAAAAGAAAAAAAACATACTATGGAAAAGAGAGTAATTAAAGGGGGAGCGGTCGCGCGGAGCACTGATAAACCCCAGGCTCACAAAAACTTTAATTTTAGGAAACTTGCTTATTTTTTACCAAAGACATAGTCAGTATCCTCCTATATGACAGACTTCAAGGGGCCTAAAATGTCTTTCACATATCTCAATCTTTTTGGGAGTGGGAAATGTATTTTACAATCTTAACGTACTTGGGGTGACTGAGCTCCCCGTATGACCCCATTTGTTCTAAAGTATTTTCTATGACCAGGCAAAATTTTTTCCCCAATGCATGACTTAAAGGTTTTGATTGTGCTATGTTGTACGACTCATTGTGGTGTATTAATTTAAAGGAACAGAATATAAAATGTAAATGAACTGAATATAAAGAATGAATTGAGCATCTATGCATTGTCTATTGGGTGAAGTTTGAAACTGATCAAGACAGGGAAAAACCTGATAAAATAATAGATATTAATTGTCACAGCAAAATTAAATTTGAGAAAAGCAACAAATATGAAACTTTTGTGTTTTTTGTTTTTTTTTAAAGGAAAATTTTCAATTACAACTAAGGAACTCCATCAAGAAATATATAAAGCATCAGGTGTTCCACAAGACACATTGCGCTTTATCAAAAAGACACAAAAACAAGGAGAAGTTCAACATGCTATTTGTCAATCATCAAAATACAATAAAGCTAAAATAGCTTGAACAAAGTATCACAGTTTTGCCTGCAAATATCATTCCTATAATGTTAGTCAAAAGTGTCTGTGATATGAGTCCTTTATTTAAAATATTTTAATTTAGTTTTATGAAATTTATTTTCAATTTATCATAGAAACATTGAAAAGTCCATAAATATAGGTAAGTATACTTTCTTCTAATTGAATCATTCATTGGAGTTAGATTTTTATCGTGTACAATAAAAAAAAATGTTAGAAAAAAAATGGGGTGACTGACTTTAGTATCGAGTGGTAGACTTCTACAGGGTTAAAGGATGCGAGGGCCATTCCAAAAATAAGCTTCATCAATGTTTCATAAAGAAACTGTTCGGCAAACCAAAAAAAATAATGCCAAAAGAAAATATAAATTTTTGTTACTTTCCGATGTTTTTCAACTTAATTATTACATTTTAAATCAGTTTCAAAAGGCAATCTTAGTAACTTTCGGTGTTCAGCGATTTAAGATAACACTACACAACCTTTATGCAATTCTTCTTTGCTTTCATGCTGATTCAAATCATAGTGATTTCACTGCTTGGAAAATGTGGTGTTTGATGTGGTGAAATCGGAGCTGTAATCTCGATTGTTAAATCTCTTTTACCTCAGACGTTAAATATGTTGAGATGTGTCCCATGGTGAGTGGAGAGTCCATGGTCCCATTGTCTTACGAGAAAAAAATTATCCATTCTTCTAGATAGAATTAAAAGTTCCGCAACATTTTTTTAAGCTTGTACAGTGGCTTGTACATATTGGCCAATATGTACAGCTTGTACATATTGGCGTACATTTTATTAATCCTACACACATCAGAGTCAACTGCTAATCATTTGTTTGGTATCCAGAACACGCAACATCTTTCATCTGATTTTGTTGTTTTCCTTCGCGAATTCAAGAAGAATTGTTTTTGTAACGTCAATATGTTAAAAAATTCATTATTCGAAAATAACCTATGCAACTTCATTTCTAAGCTTCCTTTTTTTTTAGTTGGTTTCTTACGAATACAAACCACATATTTGAAACTTATACTAAAATTAAACTAAAAAGACGTGAAAGTACAACAAAATATAGGGTAAAAGCAGAATCAAAGAAACATTGCTTGAAAAATAATGTATTTGAAAGATAATTTTTTTTGGTATAAAAAATTAATATATAAAAGTAAAAAAAAATCATATAAAAAAATAAATCTTCATATACTTCTGAAAAGTGATTTTTATTTTCAAATACTGCGTTTCGGATTTGTCATCATCATAAAAAGAAAGCATTCTATTTGGGTAAAATGCTATAGTATTCAAAATTTTATAAATTTTAATGATTAAAATACATTTAAATTAAAATTGAGATTAATATTCTTTAATAATGCTAAGGAAAAACTAAACAAAAGCAACATCTTCAAATATTTATTTAACAACATATTCTCTTTCTCTCTAAGCAGTCATATTGAAACAGCACTTTAAATAAAATAATTAAAATATATATAACTAAAACACCTTTGAGATTTACAAACCTATGCTTTAATCATGAACAAGTATATTATTACCAAATGTTTAAAACGTTTCACCAAAAATGCTTTGAAAACTCAAAATCCCATTTGGATTTGTTTTTCTTTGTAATAGGAACTCAAAATTCATATTGTGAATTGTAGTCCAATTTTTAATGCAGTACTTAAACTATGTAAGAATATTTTTAAGAACAAAAGGACATCTCTATAAAAATGAGAAACCTCTAATATAATTCCTCTTTCTGCTCGTTTAGTGATTTTAGACAAGTAAAATCTTTACTCCCAAAGGGAGTTTATTTTTCTTTAAACGAAAAATGCTCAAAAGTTCTTTCTCTCAAATGGAGTAGAGCAATTACAGTGAGATAATTAATTTCGTTTTAATGACGACTAATGTAGGAAGAAAATGAAAGAAAGAGTTCCTTTATTTTGTAAAAATAAGTTTGAAATATTAAAATATCCGACTAACCTAAAATTGTGAATTTCGCCAAAAATTGACAATTTTCCTTATGATTTTATTTTATGGGCCATCTTATTAGATTTATATAAATACCATGTTTATCATTTTCCGTTTACTTCAACAAAAACTACAAGTGTTTTAGTAAAAGCAGATGTCATTCCTTTAAGCAAGATGTCATACTTTAAAACGCGTTTTACTCGAAATGTGATTTTTTAAAAATAATCAAACGGGGAGTCAGCGATTGCTAAAAATGCTTTGAAAATAATTAAATGAACTTTTTTCTGTAAGTTCTGTATAATAGTAGAATTTTTTTAACATTCAGATTCATCAATCACTATTTTATTACAAAATTTACAGTCCCTTATGTGAATATAATAATAACTGTCTTTTTAAGCATTTTCATATCGTAACCGAGATAAAGTGCTCTAGTTTTTGTAAAAAAGAAAATATCTCTTATCCTGAAGGTCATTTAAAAATGAATAATATAGCAACATATAAGATTGAAAAAATTGAATTTTTTTTTATAAACCTTTGGTGCAGAATGGGTCGCGTTTATGCTATTTTTTGTCAATTTTTATCTATTTTTTTTCCATTTTAGTAATAATAATTTCTTTTTCTCTTCTTAATTTTAGCACATTTTTCTTAAAATGCACTTAAAATGCAATCTAAAAATAACAAAAAAATCCCCATATTTTCCTTAAAAAAAAGTTGTCGCAACCAGTCGGATATCTTAAAGTAAAAGAGTAAATAACTGTGCCGCTGGATAATTTTGTACATGACTGTATACTTGCATACTCCTTCAAATACAATATATCTTCAATTTTTTTACTGTGCTTTTTGTATACTGTGTAAAATATATATTCATCCTGAATAAAAAAAGGACGATTTTATTGAAAATTTCTTATACAAAAGCGTTGCAATTGATAAATCCATAATTTAAAAATGCATCACTTAAATTTTCAAATGTTTATACATATCTCGTTTTTATGTATATTGAATGTTTGAAGGGGTTAGGGCAGCGCTTCTGATATTGTGGGGCGTGCCCCGTAGGGGGTGTAATAACCTTAGGAGGAAAGCGCGAGCCTATTGAAAAGTCGAAAACAAAATATTATTTTAAAAAATTATTAATTCATTGAAAGTAAACAAACAAAATACATTTGACATCATAAAATTTTTAAAAAAAAAAACATTTTTGCTGATGTAATACGCTTATAAATGTATTTGTACTGCACAATGTATTTTATAATTATTTTAACAGTGCAAAGTTCAGATCAAGTTTAATAATTGCCAATGACCCCACGGGGTTTTGATATATATACGTAAAAATAAATGTAAAAATTAACACTTACCTTGATAATTCACCGTTTATAATTAATCCCTTAACTGCCGATTAAAAGTTACACGAATCGCTCCCAATGCCACCGTTTTGTGAGTGAGTGAGTGATTTTGGGGTTTATTGGCGCAAGAGCCGATTTCGGCTATACTGCGCCAAACATTTGTTTTAATATCTGTGGTCTAGACGGGAAGAGAAAGAAAGAATGAATTGAATGACAAGAGAGAGGGTCGAAAATAGAGAAGGATCACTAGGGTACCCCGGGTTCGTGACACCCGAGTTTACCAAAGACAGTAAACCCCTTGGGAAAAGGAAAATATCACTAGGGTACCTCGGGATTGTGACACCCGTACTCACCTAAAGAAGGTGAGCCTCCTGAGGGGGCCACCGTTTTGTACGTATGCAAGTGCATGTGGTGTTTTGGGGGAGGGGGAGAAAGGGAATAAATAACTAAATCCTCTGAAATAAGTAAATCCTTCGCAAACACTGTCAAGGTAATTTTATTGCATTCCAAAGCCATTGGAATAACTTTATGGATAGTAGTGAACAGAAAAATAGTATTTCGGAAAGACGTGTATATACTTCCGGGACAATTTTAACACTGGCTAAGCGAGACGTTTATATACGGCGGTAGCACTTCAAAAATAAAAGTCGTATTGTAGTTTCAGCGTCAGAGTATCGTATTATGGAATTTATAGTTACAGCTATTATTTTTATTATAATTTTTATCGAATATAATACACATCATTATTGTATGCAGGGGGGAGGGATGAAAACTATGATTGAATATTGGGTCGCAAGCAGTGAAAGTTTAGAAGCACTGGATTAGGGGAACTATTATTAATGTATATTACTCCACAGAGTCTTATATTTTATAAATATGAAACGAATCATAAGTCAGAACTGTACTGAAAAAAATAATACAAACATCATTAACGAATTTCTTTCAATGTAAAAATCCTTTTCGTTCTAGTAAATTGGGAACTAAAGAAGAAAATCCTATTCAGGTCATTTGAAGCAACAGTGATTTATCGGACACTCATGATATAGTCATAATTATATAACTATCACAGCTTTCTCTGTGGATTGTTAATACTTTTTGAAATGTTGACAGGAAATGACTTATCTGTAAATGTAAATCCAGTAGATGTTCAAAATGAAGAGAATTTGCATACTTTTTTCCGAATTTAATGAAAGGTTTTTTAATGAAATGTAAAAATATTGCTTTGAAACAAATCTTGTACGCCAATTATCTAAACTTATACGCGTGTGTAGGTGGAGCTAGTCAAAGAACTGCAAAGAATGAATTTGTTTCGCTAGAACATTTTCTTAGTGGTGTTTGCAGCAATCAGTTAAATTAAAATTCAAACAGTCGAAATGAGCAATCACTAAAGTTTAGATGATGGAATGAGATGGCAAATTGTAGATAAGCTAGAGTAAGTCAGTCTCAAATCCAGTTTTTTAGGGAATTCTGTTTAATGATGAGCGTTATGTTAAACTTATATAAATAGTTTTAAGCTAACAGTTCCATCGAGAAAAAGTCTAAGCAAGGTCATCCACGATTGAAGATGATTATTTGTCCTTTATAGCAAGGCGTAACAAGAATGTTTCTACTTCTCAGCAATGTCGTGGTTTGTATGATGTCACAGGAACTGAAGTTAAAAAGTTGAATACTTCCAAAAGGTTTTATGAGACAAATTGGTTTGCAGGAAGACCATTTGTTTGCGTTCCGCTCAGTCCAGCGAAAGGGATAGTCCATTTAACCATCCGTTATGCCCCGAGATGCATAGTAAAGTTAATGTTGTTACTACATCACACGGCGAACGAGAACTTGCACTCCTTCTTCTGTCTGTCTTTTATCATTTGTACTACGTTCCGTACTAAGGAAGTGGTTGAGCACTTCACATTTCGGAAGGCAGAGGGCCTTGAATCTGATAGATGCAGCGCACTCAACAACGACCGGTTTAATGACTTTCTACAATTTAGTGAATTTTCATGCTATTCCATAACATATGTAGAATATAGTTTACAGTTTTTTCGAACCAAGTATCTTGCAGCTTCTTTAAGATGATTTTTCAGCTGCGAGTCGAGCTGTATCTGAGAGATGCCGCGTGAAGTCGTCACCTACGAAGATGGCCTGAGAATAACATTCCTATGCCTCGTTCATTACTACTCAGGATTGAAGAAATATCTGATATACAACGCTTTATTCATGATGAAGAGCCAAGAGAAATAACACAAAGGACTTGGAAGAGTAAGTACTGTTCCCGTTGTCAAGAGATCAAGAAAAGAAGAGTATCAAAATTCCGTTGTGTAAAATGTGAAATATTCATGGGATTTGCGCATTGTATGATAATTTGTGAAGATCGCAATAAATATAAGCTCAAAAATGTACATAGGTAGAGGTGTTAATGATAACTAACCACTACCTTTGTGATATGCTTTGTGTTTAAATTGCTTTTTGTGATTATATCTTAAGGGTCCCGTAGACAGAAATTCCAACTCTAAAACGATGAAAGCGCCCTCTTCTGGGAGGGGGGAATGGGCGTTTCTAAAGGAAAGGCCAATTACTCATGAGTACTGGTCTTAATGATCGGAGGTAAATAGTTCCTTCATAAAAGATAAATTATATGCCTTTTTTTCTTAATTTTCTATATTTTCTTGACATTGAAATAAACATTTTTTTCATGCTATTATTTTTCCAAATTTGCATTTACTTTATCCCATTTTCTGATGATATGTTCTGACAGCTGTCATGATGAAAGAAAATGACGTCACAGAATCATACAAGCATCTTCTACAACAGTTGAGAAAGGAATTCTAAGTTCAAAGGGAGCTCGAGACAGGAAACCCTCCCCCCTCTCTTTCGCCTTCTATTTTTGTTCTTGGATGGTCCAGTTTACAACCAACTGAAGACTATTTATATGACAACTGACCCCTCTTTTACTGCCCACCCCATGGCAGTTTAAATTACATGAAAACTGTGCCTGAAATTCTAGTTATACAAAGAAACACACTGCTTTTTTTACACTGTTTCGTTTCTGTTTTGTGGAACATCACTTTTTCATTTGAATTTTATAAAAATATAAGTTTAGTTAAGGCAGAAACCTTTATATATACAGGGTGTTTCATAAATGATGGGAGTAACTTTAAGGGGTGATAGTACACATCAAGACGAGTAATAGTAAATAGGAAACCAAGTGTCCCAAACGTCTTCCAAAGGAGAAAGGCGCCATCAAAGTTTAGGGTCCTAAATTTCAAATGATGACAAAAAACGGAAAAATGGATCGATTCATTTTCGGTTTTCACTAAAATCATTCTTTAAATTAGTATTTTCTTTAAAAAAAAGTTTTAAAGACAAAGTTAAAAAAATGCCGTCAGAGGGCGCTCTAGACTTTGGAGTACCGAACAACTACCTTTTACCAGTATTTTTTTTATTTTGTTAAATGTTTACAAAAGCTTAGATTTTAACTTGAATTTTGAGCGCAAAACTGAAACCATCGGGAGCGGTTAAGTGGCGCAAATGTAACCGCGTTCAGGGGGAAAAATTGAAATGCTCGTATGTAATGATCAAAATAAAAAACGATAAAGCAAACTTTAAGAGGCGATAGTACAACATAAAAACAATCAACTTTGATTAGAAAATGCATGATTTGAATTCAAACGCAAACGTGTTAGAGCATCTTCAAATTTTATCCATGCAAGCGTTATAGCTGCAAGTTTCTGGAAGAAGAACATGAAATTGTGATATGGGGAAGAAGAAGAACGCATATGCAAATTGTTATTAAGATAAAAGCCACTGACCCGAGTGTGCAAGTGTAAATCACGGTACAAACGTAACGAAAGATGTTGCCCTTCACTAATCAAGAAAAGGCTGATATGCACTTCATCTAAGGAACTGCAAATGGGAATAGTGCAGAGGCGCGACGATTGTACGGAAAAAAGTTTCCCAACAGGCGGTTGCCCAATGATAAAACATTTGTGCGCTTGCACAGACAGTTGTGTGAGACAGGATCCTTTTTTGGTGCACGTTCAAATGCAGGCCGTGCGAAGTCTAACAGAACGGTAGCTGTGGAAGAAAAAATTCTTGATATGGTGGCTGATCATCCAAATACAAGCACGCGAGAAGTGCCTAGTCAAATTGAAGTATCACCCTCCACGACATGGCGAGTACTAAAGGATGAAAGTATGCATCCTTTTCATGTCCAACGAGTCCAGGAACTGACTCAAAGGGATTTTGCTCGTCGAATGGATTTTGCTCGCTGGTATCTGCAGAAGAACACCCTAAATCCCGATTTTGGTGCAACTGTGCTTTTTACAGATGAATGTACATTTACACGTGACGGTACACCCACAATTCCCACCAATGGGCAAATGTAAATCCACATGCGTCTTCTACACATGCATATCAGCGACGATTTTCCATAAATGTTTGGGCAGGAATAATTGGTGACCATCTACTTGGACCTTATATTCTGCCAGAACGCCTGGATGGAAAAAATATCTAACCTTTCTGCAACAGGTGCTGCCGGAAATGATGACAGATGTTCCCCCTCGTATCCGGCGAGTAATGTGGTTCCAGCAGGATGGAGCACCAGCTCATTTTGCGCCAGAGGTGAGAATTTTCTAAACGCAACCTTTCCAAATCAATGGATTGGGCGAGGTGGTCCTGTCCTTGGCCAGCGCGATCGCCCGATCTTTCATGCCTGGATTTCTTTTTGTGGGGACACCTGAAGAGTCTTATGTATGAGACTCCTATCGAATCTGCAGAAGAACTCGCCGCCAGACTTTCGGCAGCTGCAGGAGAGGTGCGCGATACTCCTGGCGTGTTTCAGAGGGTTCGTGAATCCCTTCTTCGCCGTTGTACCGCATGCATCGCCTCTAATGGTCAGTGTTTCGAACAGCTATTGTAATCAATTCTAATTAAACTTTTTTTATAACGTAAATGTTCTTTGTTTCCTTTTTTGTCTCTTAAAACGAAATCTGTTTCAGCGCCCTCTATCACCTTCGGGTTAAATTTACGCGTATGATTTCTTTGATGAATGTTGCTTGTTTTGGTGTTGTACTATCGCCTCTTAAAGTTTGCTTTATCGTTTTTTATTTTGATCATTACGTACGAGCATTTCAATTCCCCCCCCCCCTGAACGCGGTTACATTTGCGCCACTTAACCGCTCCCGATGGTTTCAGTTTTGCGCTCAAAATTCAAGTTAAAATTTAAGCTTTTGTAAACATGTAACAAAATAAAAAAAATACTGGTAAAAGGTAGTTGTTCGGAACTCCAAAGTCTAGAGCGCCCTCTAACGGCATTTTTTAACTTTGTCTTTAAAACTTTTTTTTTAAGAAAATACTAATTTTAAGAATGATTTTAGTTAAAACCGAAAATGAATCGATCCATTTTTCCGTTTTTTTGTCATCATTTGAAATTTAGGACCCTAAACTTTGATGGCGTCTTTCTCCTTTGGAAGACGTTTGGGACACTTGGTTTCCTATTTATTATTACTCGTCTTGATGTGTACTATCACCCCTTAAAGTTACTCCCCTCATTTATGAAACACCCTGTATATATTTCTGTACATTCAAAACAATTTTCTGTGATATTCTTCAATATTAAATTGCATCAAAATCCTTTTTTAAACATTTTAATGACAAGAGAAATTTATAAATTAATGGAATGAATAGTGTAATGTGATTTAAATTATTCTCTTTCCTGAAATATTTTAGGTCAGTTCTTTATTTCCGATTCAGTTCAATAATTTTATTTAAAAACGGTTTAAGACATATAACAAAAAAAAATCTTATATAAATTTAATAAAGTACAGTGGCGTAACTACCAATGGGCTAGGTGGTGCCGTGCACAGGGGCTCTTGAGCTCGGGTGACCCTCACGCCTTGACCACCAAGCAAGTCGAGCTTGCGATAATTTCTCCCATAATTGAGGTATAAATATAAAAGATTGTTACATAGCTGTAATCATGGCAACTCCGTTGAAAGTAATTTCAAACTTGTAAGGAATTCCCCTAAATTATTTTCTTTGTTTGTGTATAGTGTTGCGAATTTTACTTATTAAAAAGTTTATATTATTTTTCAATTTTTTCATTTTTCTTATCTTTACTTGAAAATAAACATCAAATTCCATGAAATGTCTTACCATACATCTAAAAAAATCTACACAGGGAGCTATTTCTTCTTGGTCATTTTATTTTTTTAACAATATGATTCATAATAAGCTATTTTCCTGTTTCAATGTTTCGCAATCTGGTATCTGCAACAGACTGATGTAATTTTGACCCCTCTGTTCCTCTGTTTTTTCGTGTGTTTTATTTTAAATAATTATAATAATTTTCTATTATGTTTTCTTGTTTGTGCATATTCTTTTTATCATTTCCTATCTATCCTATGTCAAATCGAACCTGGGTAATCACTAAATTCACAAGGAAACTCATATGCATACATGTAAGTAGTTTGTAGCTTTGCTTTCCTATGTTCTGCAGAGCTTGACACAGGGCTGATGTGAATCAGCTTTTTGTATATATATATATATATATATATATATATATATATATGTAATAATCCCCATTAATTATTCTTAGTAATTTTTAATTACCTTTGGTCCACCCCTTTAGGACCAACATTTTAGTAATAAGTTAATACGCCGCCTAACGAGAGTATTTTAAACTACATCCATCCACCCACACAGATCACGTGATTTAAGCTGCCTATATATACCGAGACTCCTGGAGACCGCGCCCTTTTTCGCTTCTGTATTTTCTGTCAACATGTAGCCGGCTGCAGTGTGTTTGTGTGTGAGTGTATTGTGTCGTCCCTGTAAATATTTATGTGCTTAAGATGTGGAATTAAACAGATTTGAACAACCCCATGACTGCCTCTTGGATAATATTTATTATGCCTCACCAATCTCATATAAAGAATACCTTTCAAAGGCCACGTCTATTTCATATATATATATATATAAAATACTGTAACATATTTTTAATTAATAAAACACCACCAATATTCTCTCTTTTTTTTGCACCTAGACCTTTGGATACCTAGCTACGCCACTGATAAAGTATATTGAGTATTGGTGTTGGGACCCACTCAATTTTTTGGAAGAACAGTTTTAGTGTTGGAATTTCTAATACAAATTCAGTTACAAAAAAAGGAACGAGTCTTACAGTAGTCGCATATGATGTGTAACATCTGAGATGTTATCCTGGTAAATACGCAATAGTAACATAAATCCTGAAAAAAATTAATCGGGTATGATTGGAAATAATTTTCTATCGAATAATTTTATCTTTAATGAAAATTTTATTTAATTAACACAAAGAGTCATGTAATTTTTTATCAAAAATAAATATTCTTGTTCAATTTGGGGAAGACACACACACAATAGACTTATGATGACTAAAATATGACACATATACTTAAGATTTTAAAGTATTTAAATAACCTTTGAAAAACAACGTCAATAACAGTACCATTGTTAGTTGTCGATACATTTCGGTTTGTGTTCATTTCGAGCTTGAGCTCATCATTCAAAAAAGCTATGAGCGGACAATCGTAAAGTTACCTGACTGAAAAACAGATTTGGTAAAGCAGTAATTGGTTCGGCCGTTTGTTTCTGAGAGATTTGTGTTCGTTGCAAAAAAACAAAAAAAAATCCCTGCTGCGTGGAGGTGAATTTTGTGCAATTCTTTTCGGCTGTACTCCTTCAGTTTTTAATTTTTTTTCTCGCGTTTCTTTTGTCGAAAATCTCGCATACATTCTGCTATGGATTTACTCGTCTCGGTAAATCACAAAATCGTTTTAAAGTTATTGTATTCCAGATTTTAATTTCAATTAACTTTTTCACTAATCATACTAAATATTTTTTCTTATTTATCACACTAATGTTATATTTTTAATATCACAAACAGAAACCACAGCAATATATTTTTTTAAAAAAATAAAAATAATTTAAATCAGCTTTTAAAACCGTGGAGGATTATATACCATAATGACTAAAGACGCGAGATTCCCAAGTTCAAAAAAGGTCATGAAGAATACAAAGAAACTGTAAACTCAAGTGTCATTCTGGCTATCCGATCTTGGCTTAGAAGAGGGATGGCCAACTCAAATGAGCTTGCGGGCCACTTCGGAAAAACATTATAATCCTGCGGGCTGCAAACAAAAATTATATATCTTTATATTATATTTAGACCCATCACAAACATTTATTGGAGTGAAAATTTAAAACGGAATGAATTATTATTGATTTCATTATTTTTCACCTATACAAACATAGATAATTTATAATAATAATGCAAGGATCAAATATGTCTAATTCTAGCAATAGGCAGAGCGATGGAGTTACAGGAATCGAGTGTGATGCTGCGCTGCAATACCGCACACTTCTAAGAATGTATTAAAATAAAAGAAAGGTAATAAAATAGAAACAGTTATGAAGTATATTTGTTACAAAACACTACATTAAAAACAAAAATATTGTACAAAATAATCATATTTTGTAATGAATCTCGAGGGCCGCAAAATTATTCAAGGCCGCGGGTTGGCCACCCTTGGCTTAGAATTACGAAATCTGTCGCAAATAACATATATGGCTCTAGAGCAGTGGTCTTCAAACTTTTTCAACTCAAGGAACCCTTTGAACTTGAAAGTGTTTTTGTGGAACCCCTAGAACTAGAAAGTGTTTTCGTAGAACCCCATTCCAATCAGAATTTCCCGGGATTTTTGGGCAAAATCTCTAATTCCTCAGATGTCAAACATTCAAATTGTGGAGTGATTGAGTGAATATTAACGTCACACTGTTCAGCTACACAAGAGCTTTTGGTAACGGACCTCGTAATTTTGAACCATGGTCAAGTGACGAGGATGACACCTGAGATAGCACCTCATCTCCTAACTACCACACTAAAGGAAGGACGTTTGTGCTCTCAACAGATTTAACGTGCATCGCTCCCCTACACGTTGGTCTTTAGTGGTGCTAGGCTTGAACTTTAAAATTGTGGAACTATTTGCCTGTATTTGTACTTGCAGTGCATTCTTCATAGCGCATTAACTTAGAATTCATTTTGAAACAAACAAAAAAAAACATTGATGAGTTATCTTGAATAATATATGAAACACATGTATAAATGAAAATGCAAAATGTAGATACTGCTTTCCAGACAGAAATTTAAAAAAAAATTTCTGCAATGTTATTTCTAAGTTGAATTTTCAGTGAAGGAAATAAAAACATCAGTAGCAATAGTAAATAAATTGATTAAAATTTATATGTTTAAAGAAGAAACTATTATTGTTACTAAAAATATTCTTAAAATTATGGAAAACTTTCTGATTTATTTTAAATCAATGGTATTTCATCTTCGGAATATTTGAATCTTATTTAAAATGCGATTATCAATAAATCTATTTAGTATGTGGAAACTTTCACAATATTTGAAATGAACAGCAGAACAAAAATTTAGAAAAAAGAAATACACACTTTTCTTTCCAATTCCTGAAATTCTGTCCTATATTCTTTTTTCGTTTAGCCGAAAGAAATATTTTTTTTTTTGATGCTGTGACGATGATCCATTTTATTTAATAACTGAAATAAACTGTGCAAAATAAGTTTTAAAACAGCTGATATTCAAATAACATAAACTTCGAAAAAACACATGAATTTCAATTTTGGAGATATGTAAGAAAATAATGCGAAAACTGATTCACTTTATCCTGACGATTCAAATGCATTTAATAAATATTAATTGTTCATTTTAATTATTAATAAAATATAACTTATTTAGTATATATAATTAATTTCAAGAAAGGTGGAATAAAAAAAAAGGATAGCTTTTTGTACAAAACGTATTTGTAGTTATTTTCAAGCACAGACTCAAACATTTCTAAGAATGATGTAATTGTAAATAGTATCTTGAATGCCTATAGATTCTTAGAAACAAGACCCATTTTGGGGGAAAAACATCTCTGTTACACAATCCACCGAAGAGTCATAAATTACCACCTTTCACCAAGGAACGCAGGGAAAATTTCATGTATCCTTCCGCAAGAAGGCGGAGTTACAAGTTTACTTTCCCTTTATTCCAAATATGCAATGCTGACTTATTTAATTACTCGCAAATAAATTAGTTTAAAAATTTTAAAGTATATGCGTTTGAAAGAGCATAAAAAATAAAGGGTTTCCGGGTTTTTCCTTTTTTTTCTCCGATAATTGAAAATATTTTTATGATCGTTTCAACACACTAAATGCAAATTTTCAAGCTTTTAATAAATATTTAAAAATATTTAGAATTTTTTTAAAAAAAATCGAATACAAGAGAAACATTATTTTTTTTTATCTTTAGGATGCATTTTGTTTTATACAGATAAAAGCAATACCTTAGACGTAAATTGAATTATAAGAACTCCATAGGATTAACATTACACTCGGGTTTTTGTGGTGGCGTGTCACCGGGAGGCTTAAACATCGATCCATATACATAACTGAAAACTGTCAAAGTCATATCTTAAATATTCAAGATTTATTTAGCATACACATGTACCTAACGATATCAAATTTGTGACAGAAAAATTTGTAATTAAAGTGCTTTTAGCATTATGTATATTCATTATAATTTTTAGAGATGTATTAGTTTGTTCATTGATATATTTACCAAAAAGGTTTCATTTTTTCTTTTCCTTTTTAAGTTTTCAGTGTATCAATTCATACGCGAACCTAACTCTTTGGGCTACATTCCTGCTTTTTATCCCTTTTTTTAACACATCCTAGTTCCTTTGTTTTGTATTATTTTTTCTCTGATAGCCATTGCATGCTTGGGCGATACAGGTTGATAGGTACTTCTATCTATTATCTATTATTTCAGTAATAATCCATTTTTTGAAAGGTTGGTGTGTAATTTGCTATAAATAAAACTAATTTAAGAGTTACAGTAACAAATATTGTGCCTTATGTCAATATTTTCAATATAGCATTACGTTTTAATATAAAATCTCACCAACAATCTTGCATCTGATAAATTCCACGCGCCTATGGATGGTATTTCTAGAAGCGCGCCTAGCGGAGGTTTAAAATGGTACTGAAATCAAAGAGAACGAAGCGTAGATCAGTCAGTGGTTCTTCTCGTCAATGATGAGTCCCGGTACAGCCTGATCAATGATTTTCGTCATACTTGCACATGGAGAGGACCAGAAAAACACTACAATAGCGGAGGCTTAATGGTCGGGGCAAGCATCATGTCTTATTGCCGCAAACAGCTCCATGTCTTTGAAAAGGGCACTGTGATTGTTGTGAAATATATGCGGTCCTATGCTCAACTTTTCTGGGGAGCACTTAGACCTGATTTCATTTTAATAAAGCACAGCGTGGGCCACATAGAGCTCATCTGTTGAACCAATGTCTGGAAAAGGCGGATATTCTCCGAATGGATTGGCCAGCCAAATCTCCAGACTTCAACCCTATAAGACGCTTTTAGGAGGATACTTATAATTAGCAAAATCCTTTTGATAACCTTTTTAATGCCTACAAACACGAATGCTGTATGAATGGGACTATTGTAGAGATGAACTCATAAACTCTTATTTCTAGTATAAAATCGCAATGCAAAACCTGTATATATGCAACAGGAGATCATTCCCCCAATTAAAATGCTTTATTTTGTTCTTTTTTGTAACCTACTACCTTATCTTCCGGATCCGATGGGTGATACGCACAATCATAATTGTGTATTTTAACTGTTAAATGACTCATTTTTTTTTTGTTTTTTTTTTTTTTGTAAAATTAACTCTATGTAGAACCAAATATTTTTCTTTAAAGTCTCTCCAGTAAATTTAGAGTTTATATACCAATTCTGAAATTTCTCTTAATTCTGAACACATCAGTTGTTGTTGTTGCTGTCTGACGTAGTTAAATTGAGGCTCATGACATTCATCACGGCACCGGGCTATATTGTGAGACTGTCGTTAGCTGCAGCTATCAGCACCATGCAGGTGACAGTACGATTTGTCTCGTATAAATTTGCTTAACTATTAAAGAATTTTTTTTTTTCAAAAAACTAGTAGCCACATTGGTAGTTTGTTTTTTCTGTTATTGAATGTTACTAAATTTTACAAAGGCATTTGTAAAAAAAAAATTATAATTTGCAATACGTTACTAGGAAAAATATTATATTTTAGTTTCATTGATACAAAATGTAATTAAAATTACGATAATTGCAGCATTTCTTAGAAAAATTATGTTTAATTCGAAGAAATGAAGTGCAGATAGGTTCAAATATAAATATAAGAAATTAAGACCATTAAAGGGCATAAACTAAAAAACACAGAACCATTATCTTTACTTATGCAAATTCAAAGTCATGAAATTAAATTTAAAAAAATAAACAATATTGAATTCAATTTACAGAGCTACTTCAACAAAATCTTTATTTTCGGTTACAATTAATCAATGAATAGTTTTTAATTTTTGTATGAATGGTATTAAAATCTATTTATTCCAAGCAAATTAGTTAAAATCACATTACACTCACAAATTCAAAAAAAAAATAATTAACAAGTACATTAAATGTGGCAGGTACTATTATTAGTGTTTACAAAGCATTCCTTTCACTAAAATTTCTCGAAGATAACAATCGAAATGTGTTCAAATAATTTTATAATAAGCTTAAAGATGATTATTTAAGAGTATTCACATAATTAATCGCCAAAACGGTACATTTCTCAAAAGTGTTTCAATTAGGCTCTTTCTTTTAAGAATTTACAAGAATTGAGTTTTGTAAAAAAAAGGGGAAAATCACTTCACAAAACCCTTGATTAATGGAAAATGTTCAATTTTAAAAGAATTAATTTCTTGTGCTGTAGTTAACTGATGCAAAATTGTATCAAACCCGTGTCTGGACGTTTTAAAAACGCCACTGTTTCTTCCATGATTAATCATTTACAAGGGAGCGTGAAAATAAGAAACACAGATTAAGGTTGACACCTAAAAATTCTGTTTCGATGCCCCCCCCCAATAACCTGCACAAATCAGCAGTTAAAAACCTATTTCATGAAATGATTATTTCAAGTCATTTGATATATATATATATATATACGTGTGTTTGTATATATATTCACTTCACGAATATATCACCAACTGTTTTCACAGTAAGTGTTTTTAAAGCTATCATTAGGAACTGCTAGAATTTGACTTTAAAACACACACACACTTTAGAGTTTTATTCGTTACTTCTGCTTGCATCAGGGTGGAAATTGAACCAACATGTTAGTAGTGCAGTAGCTCTTGCAGTAGTTATTTCCTAAATAAAACACATAAATTTTTTGAGGTACTATTAGCTGTTCATTTCCATTAGATACGTATTACAGCAATTGATTTTCATCCCATTTGGATATTTACTTCTTGGTGCTTCACACATTTTAAGTTACAGCATTTTTATACATATATATATACAGTATAATAAAATAAAATAAATTTTTTAAGAGATATTAGATAATAGATTTATCAAAATGTAATTCCTATAAAGCTAAGAAAGAATGAAATTGGATTTTAAGAAACATATAAAAACCCGATAAATTATAAGTGGAATAAATGGTGCAAAAGAACATATCGTACTAAAATTTAATAAAATCAGAAACTACAAGGTTCAGAGGTGTAGAGCTATTGAAAATGAAAATACGGAAAGAGCCTTTGGATTAAATGGATACATATTATGATTTATAAAGCTGTTACTGAAATAGGCTAATTCATTAGGGTTAAGCAATGTTTTATGGATCCACCTTCTGCAGAGTGCAGAAATTTTCGACATAATAATAAAAATAATGCTATATTTAAAAAAATGAGGTATATATCTATCTACGTGTGGAAGGAACACAATACATATATGAGCTTTTATTGATATTCTATTAACAATGTGTTATTTTATTGCGCAAAAATATTATTTCTCAAACTGTGGGGTGTTTTAACTCTACGTAGGGGGGGGGGGCGTCAACATATAGAAAAGTCACAATAAAATTTTTTTTAATAAATATAAATTTACTGAAAGGAACAAAAAAAAATACATTCTGACATAATCAAAAATAAAATGCGTATTCACACTGATAAAAAATACTTATACAGTAGAACATCGTTTATCCGAACGTTTATTATCCGGAGCGTCAAATATCCGAACCAAAGTCCGGATACGTTTTCGAACAGTGTAATGCTCAACATTTGTTTCCTGTGAGGCCAAAAGTGACGGGAAAACCCAAGGTGAGGGATATTTGGGGAATTTCAATTGTGTGATTTGGGAAACATCTGCGCGGAATATTAGGTCAATTTGTTTCCAAGCGAGGGGGTGTATATGTGATCTTTTGTTAAGTTTTGTTGATCTGGAAACCTGGATAGCAGGCGATGCAGAAGGCTGTGTATTTCAAATGCTACATAATGACGAGATAGTGACTTCCGTGTAAGAAGAATCCGACCCTGTCGACGATGACAACAACAACGAAAGTAGCAAGGGTGCATCAAATGCTGACGCGTCTTATTCGTTAGAGACAGCTATAGAGTGGTACGAACAACAATGAGAGTGCTGTCCTACTCAACTATTGCTGCTGAAGGGAATCAGAGACCTTGCAGTAAATAAAAGTGTACAATGGTACAGCGAAAAATAAGTGATTATTTTGCACAATTAAGGTAAAATTGCGACATTCTGCACCTAGTTGGCTTTTTCTTCAAGCAAGTTTCCCTCATGTGATGGTTTTCAATATGTGTATAGTGTATAGTATCATATACTGCATGGATCGCATTTGGCTTACGGTTATCCGAACGGTGGCCGGTCCCGATTGATTCGGATAAAAGAAGGTTTACTGTAAATAGATCATTGCGGCAAAAAATGTTTAATAAATAATTTATCAATATCAAATTAAAACAAGTTTATTTATTAATAGCGACTTGCATGGGATTGCCATATGCAAAAATGAATGCAAAATTTAATTCTTATATCCATGGCATTGTAGCCTTAGCGTCGAAGTACATTATTACTGCATTCTATACTTAGTTGTTGTAATAGGGGAGGAGAGGTCCGATAAAAATTATTACTGAAAATTGGGTCACAGATATTTAATGTTTGAGAAGCACTATATGCTAGAGTAATAATAAACTTGTTAGTCTAACTACAACCTATCGTAAGTCACTACTTTTTCTCATCTAGATGGTATCATACAAATTCCTCCTAAGTGAACAATCGGTGTTAAGGTCATTCGATTTTAGCATTTCTCCTTTGAACAAAATTGCATCTCAAATAGATATAAGAGTCTATGATACACCCAATTGGTAGTGTGAAGAAGCAATGCCCGAAGAATATGGTAATTTGCATAGGATAAAAAATCTGAAAAAATGTATCTGAAAAAAATAAAGAATAAGTATGTTCACATTTTTAACTATCAAGAATGAATTACACGATAAAAACAATGCAATTTAAAAAAAATCCGAGCTATATAAATTTTAGTCAATAGGTTATTTAGTTTAGAAGCAAGTTCGTAAACATCAAAATTATTAAAATGAAGATTTCACGATGTTCAGAATATTTGAGTTTTATTTATATATATCTAATAGGGCTTTCCTACATTTTCATTAAATAAGTTGACACGTTCAAACGTTTATTTCTTTCATACACAAGCGCTTCTTTGCTGTCTTCTTCAATCTTAAACCCAGTAAAGAACTATTTTTGCTTAGAAATAGATTCGTAGATATACATAAAAATAAAATTTACCATCTAACATGTTTGACTAAACACCAGTCATGTTCCACAATCGTTCCCTAGATACAAATCAATATAAATGAGTGTTAGTCATACTAAACGGAACAAGTTACATAGTAAACATATTCAAATAATTTTTACCATTTTAATACAGTACAGAGATTCGATTCTTGGAAAGAATAAATTTTACTGACACATCTTTTTAACAATCAAACGGAATTTATCTGACAGATATATTCAGCTCACAAACTCTCATCTGCAGAATTTAGGCTACGTGCTATTCCATTTCGACGAAACTGGATTCCACTTTTGTATTTTTGGTTCGTTAAATGCTTGCTGTTGCTGGGCTATGCAGATAAAATTTAGATTTTTGTAAGCGAAGGGTACAGCAGATCTACAATAAAATCTGATTTGAAGAAAGGGGAAAAAAAAAGAAGCGCACACATTTGATATGCTAAATGTGTGTTGATATTGGAAGTATTTTTTTTCCGTCTTTATCAGACTTTTTGCTCAATACATATTCAATTTCTGTAAATTTCTGAGATCTTAAAAATCGAGATGTCAGATGGGATTGCAAAATAAAAATTTGTCAAGCATAAAAAGGAACAATTGAAGCGAGGTTTTCATTTTCTATTTTTATAAAATTTCTTATAAGAATGATTTGTGATACTTATAAAACACAAAAGATAAGCAAGCAACAAGTAATATAAAAAAAATAAGTCATTCTTCTTTAGATCACCAAAAAAATTATTTTGATTACTTTTTATTGAATAGTTACAATTTATATAAATATGAATATACATATGACAGTCACAACATTGCGCGGCAATTAATTTTTATTGAGTATAATTAAAATATCGTATTGTCATCCAAAACAATCGTGTATATAAAATTTTAATTCAACTGAATGCTTTGAAACGTGAGGAAAAAAAAGTCTTAAAGTTTTGACCCAAGTCGCTAAAATTGAAGCCATCGTGGCTGTGTCTGTAACTCTTCAAATAATTAATTTTAGTCATTTTAAATTAATTATAATTAAATTATCGTATTGTTACCCAAAACAATAGTGTATAGAAAATTTCAGCTCAAACGAGGGCTTTAAAATGAGAGAAAAGAACTTTTTTCAAGTTTTGACACAAGTCGCCACAATGGTCGCCAAAACTGATGCCAACGTGGAAGTATTTGTAATTCTTTGAATAATTAGTTTTAACCAATTAATTTTTATTAATTATAATTAAATAACTGTATTGTTATTCAAAATAATCCTTTTTATAAATTTCAGTTCAATTGAGTGCTTTAAAATGCATTTTATTAACGATTGAAAATTTGAATAAGATAAATATAGTGAGAGTGTGAACTAAAGTAGGAATTGAAAAATAATTTGACCTTTCTTTGTGATTAATATTACTTCCCTTGTTCTTTATGGAATTAATTACTTTGAAATGATATTTGGGTTTTGAATACACAAATAGTGTAGAGACAATGGTGCCAGTCGTTTTTGATTCATATATTTTTGGACAAAGAAAAATATAATGTATATATATATATATATATCGATAGGTATAGGGGGGATAAACATATGGATATGCTAGTACATTGCAATTATGAATATATTCAAAAAAGTCTACTTTCTGGACGATATATGTTTGCAGTCAAATCTATCTTTTCATAAAAAGAAAAAAAAATAGCTAGAAAATTTTATTTTCACACATGCTATTCTAAACCAGTCACAATAGATTAACCCTCCGCCAACCGCGCTTCAAAAAGTTCCATCAATAGGCCCGTGACGTCTCTCAGATGCATCACTTCTTACTCATGTATGAAGAAGATTTAATCATTTTATTGGTGAGATTTGATATTAAAATATATTTGACATAAAATAATATTTAATATAGAATCAGGAATTGAGATATTTTAACAATCAATGTGTGTTATCAATGTGTCACCACTGTTTACATTTTAAGATGCAATGTTGCAATCTTAACAGATCACATTACAATGTTCAAGGGACATGGAGTCTTTGCATAATGCATTACAACATATTAGTGCTCTTTTCTAGATGTTTTGACAAGAGGGAACAGAAGCTTCTTTTCCAAGTTCCTGGTGATGCTTCTCTGATTTTTCGCCTTGAATGGCGAGTTATATATCAGATATTTCTTCGCTCCTTAGTCAAAATTAACGAGGCATGATAATGTTTTACTCAGACCGTCTTCGCAGGTGCTTTTTCAAAAGTTGGAGATATAGTTTTCCCAGATATGTCTGAGGGTGTGAGAGATTTTGATTCTCATATAGATATTTTGAGAGATTATTTCAGCCACATTGGGGATTGAATAAAATACAATCACTGGCTAGGCACGCGGCATCCCTCTGATGCATTTCCACTCGCAGCAACAAAAAAAAATCTATAAAACAAATGTTACAAAATATTTGTTTCGAACTATTTTCGTACGAAACTGAAAACTACGCTACTTTTACAAGAAAAAAAATCAAGATCAATGAAATGGGATAAAGTCATAAAAACTGACTTCGTTGGACGCACTGCATCTATCAGAGTCAATGACTCTTGCCACCCTAAATACGAAGAAATCGCCCGCTTTCTTGAAATTGAATCCTAGGACAAGCGACGAAAGTCAGATAGAAGAAAGATGTGTTCCAACGCACAGTATGGACGCAGCACCAAAATAATTTTTTCAAGCATGTGAGAGATTCACACACATAAACGAAGTTTTAAAAAGCAAACATGGGTACGTGGAAGATTATACACGAAGGATTGGATGCGTCTAAGGTATAAGCGGTATTAATTTTATGATTACTCACTGGCCTAACAAAAGGTTAATCATACAACACATGCAAGCAGACACTATGCATATCTCTTCTTCAAAGATAAGAAGATACCGCCAGGGATATTTAAGGTTTTTAAACAATTAGCCATAAAATGGTTATTCTTTTATCAAACAAACAAGTAATTTTTTGAATCCAACAGCATTGTAGACCATTGTAGTTGCTCATCATACTCAGTGAGAGCACCAGCTACCTTCAAAGCAATCGGGATGTGATCGTCAAAATCATTGTCAAAAAAGGATCTTCTTTCTAAACAAATGTATGTGCAAAAAGACAGTGAATCACGAACAGCAAACCAAGAGCTTACAAAACAAGAGGTTATTGGGAAAAAAATAACTGGCTATATTTTTAAGAAGGAACTAAAGTGCCAGACATATACGTTGAAAAATATTAATTGAAAGAAAATTCTTATATATTGCTAAACAGAAGCACGTGTCAGAAAGAAAGAAAAAATGTGTTATATTCTAAGCGAAGACTATACACTAATTTTTATAGAAGTTAACTGATTATTTTTTTTAAAGGAATTAAAGTTCCAGAGGCTCCTGAAAGCAAAAGCACTGTTGCGGCAGCGTGCTCATAGAAGCCACAGATGAATTCTGTTTGTCATTGACAAAATTCTTAACACTGAATAATCTTTCAACTGCCAATGTGACTTAGTATATACAAAGAGATTCCAAGTTGCTGGAGAAGAAATAAATACTTACCGAGAGCTTCTTGGCTGTTTTCCGTAATGGTTTGGAGTGGTGTCAGCTATGAAAAAGTTCATTTTTGCTATAAAGAAGTTCAAACTGCGGCAACAGTTTACTATTATACACTTTATTATAAGACACTATTATAGGACCAATAGCTCCTGAACATAAACTTGTTCTATGGAAATGACTAAAGATTTCATCTGGACAGCTTCTGCTCATAAGACCAAGATGACCCAGTTGAGTTGGAAAAAGAATGTGCTGGATTTGTAATAGAACAAAAACATTGACCTTCCAAAACACGGAATTTAAATCAATGGGACTGTTAATTGTCGTTAGAAGATTGACCAAGAAAAGGTGCTCCAAAAATGACAGTCAAATTAGAATATATATAACCTTCAGTTTTCATTAAGGAAAGTAGCGATGGAAATTCCACTGGAGGTAGGGCGTGATTCAATAGAAGATTGATCAAACAGACTCAAACCCAATGTAAAGCCTAAAAGTGATTGTTTTGAATAAAATGTGCAGTGCGTTAAATTAAAAGATTAAATAAAACCTTAGGACGATTTAGTATTGTATTTGATTACGAAAATTTTTCTTATTTTTTTCATTTTAACTCCTTTGAAAATTGTATCGTATCTAATGGCACTACTAGATATTAGAATCTCCTTAATTCAATTCATACAAGTTATTAATAAAAATTATTACAATAAAGGTAATTGAAAACAAGCTGTTTTTTTATTAAAAATAATATCAGACTTATTCTATATGTCGCTAAAGAATATTTAATTTAAACTTATATGAAACTGATTTTGTTTAAAGAAATAACGGGGACATTACAAAACTACGAAAAGAAAGAAGAGCCAAATCCACATTATTATGATTAATGTAATATTTTTAGAGCAATTATATCAAATGGCGTAGTTCAGTAAATATGATATATATTTATCAATAGCTTAAAAAATATAAAGAAACATTCCCATGCTTACTTTTTTTTTCATTTCAATGATATTAAGTTTCGTTTGAAATATGAGTCTTGCAAGAAATTTCCTGAAAAATGATGATTATTATTGATTTCAACATTTCATTTATCATATACAATAAAGAAGTATAACTTGATAATGCTTAAGTATTCCTAAAATATTATTTCTTTATATAATTTTTAATCATATTTTGAAAATAAAAAAAAATCATTTTCTACAGTTAGAACATTTTTTCAAAAACATTTATAATGAAATACTTAAAATTTTTGAATAAAAAAACAAAAATAATTTTGCTACACTGTTTCCTAGTAACGTTTAATTCGACATTTTGGTAAAAAGTTTAAGATTTTTTTTTTCTTTTATTCTAGACCGCAATGTTTTTTTTTATAGAGAGAGAAGATTCGAAGGAACAAAATTACCTTACAAAAATTAGTGTTACAATATTTGGGTGGGGATGTTGTAGGAATATTATTTTAAAGTTTTTCAAACGTAATAAAATAATTTAAATATCATTTGAATTATTTTTGTATCGTACATTTTAAAGATTTTTAAACCCTTAACTGTGAAGTTATTTCGAGGATAAATTATCAGCGTTATGCAAAAAACTAAGAGATGAAGTCGAAATAAACCTTTTCCGATGTGTATTTGGATATAAAATAATAACATGCTCTAAAAAAATTACCCCGTATAATACTCAGGCTTAACAATTTCGAGCTCCAGTGCCGTGCCCGAGGCCTTCTCGTGCATGGCAGTTAAAAGCTTAATTAAATAAATCCATAAAAATATATTACATACGTGAGTCAAACTTCCTATAAAACCCAATACAGTTAATTGTGTTTTTACCCTGATAAAACAAATCTTATTTACATAAGATTAAAAATTAAAAACAACTTAACAGATATATTTTGTTTCCAAGATGATCTTATGAATTTAAAATTAAATGACAAATATGAGGCTTGATTTTAAGAGATTAATGAATTTATTTTGGGTGTGATAATTTTCGATTACTCAATCGTCAGCTCTTAATAATTCAAGTTATGTGGGAAGGTTACACGAGTTATGGATTTCTAGAAAATATTTTTTTCTTTGAATATAAATAAAATTGTCGAAGATTAAAGTATATTTAGGATCAATTAAATTTTATGGTAACGTGTAAAAACATTATTTTTTAAGGGAAATATTTATAATTATTTCTTATGAATTGTTTCCTTCTACGAAGCCTTATATGTTCGAAATTTTTTATATGTAAAGAATGAATAATTGTTCTATATATGTTAAAGAAATGTCATATAATTTTAAGGGAAAAAATTACTTCTAAGCATGTAAATAACCGAGATTTACTCACAGAAAATATATTAATTATAACTCAAAGAGAAATTCAAGATATTCACACAAATTTGATCTCATGGTTTTGAAATACCATGCATTATTATGATAATTTTACATCATTTTTTCTCTCTTGTCACATCATAAAACGAGTTTGTTCCGTACCATTTTTATTGCTTGTAAAACAACGATATTTTTGTATTTTTAAATTAGTCTTGATATTTAAAGCATATGGTGCAGTTTAGCTGTAATTAACTCTTGCGTAATAAAACTTCACAGTCCCACAACCATCTTTATGATGTCTTCTTTAATTTCCACCAGCATGTTCATTACCACAAGCCTAAAATTAAAATGAACAATACATCTTATATATAAATATCTACTGTTGAATGATATTTAATAACATGCTGCTTAATCAAAACTTTCTAAACTCAAGCAATATAATGTTCTTTAAATATTCCTAGTGATAAAATAAAACGCTGGATATTTAAGGCTCGAGGTAGAACGAGAGAACAAAATAAAACCAGGAACTTTGATGGTTTTTGTAGTTTATACTTATTTTCATTGCAAAAATTATTACAAGCATAAGAAATTTATTTATTTAGTACATACATCTCAAATTATTGTAACTTTTTATCTTAAAATATATTAATAAAATAATTTTACAAATGAAGATTTTCTATTTCATACAATCATTTTTTCCCCATTGTTTAAAAAGAAACTAAAGGCTATATTACAGATACATGAAGTTTCTTTCAGAAATGTATTTTATATTATAGAATATTATTTGATATTTCGATTTAAAAACCAAAATATATTGAGCTTTACGTCTTTATCATTTTGATGCCGCTAGAAGAAAATCTGAGAAACGTTTCGATAGTAATTTTTTTATCATTCTTAAAAAAAAAAAAACGTCACTTTAGGTGGAAAAATAGACATAAGAAACCGCATCCATTGCAAAGTAAGAGACGCAAAGAGTTTCAGCTCGTAGACTCACGAGAAGATCTTTGAAGAAAATAGTAACAACAGAACAGAATGACTGAGGTTGTTCGAGAAAAAAATAGGATTTCAGAAAGACGTGCTCTAACAACAGGTGTCGTCAATGGTGGTGTGTGCTGTTAACCGGTATGAGATTAGTATGTATATGTCCTCAATGAACGTCTACAGAATGTGTATGTTGAAGTAATTACGTCAAATAGTTGGTCGCTGGTACGACTGTTTATTAAAGGAAAACAAAGCTTGTGGGCGATAAAGGTCGTGGGTATTCTTCTACATCAGCGAAAGATAACAACATTGCTGGAGTTCAGTACTTGGTGCTATTATACGACACATAATGGTATATTATTGGTATCCACTGCCCCTTGGTCGTGTTCAGGTCCATCACGGTCTCCATAATGTAATGTTACCGAAAAGGGCCCGTGTAAAAGATAGGAGAAAGAAAATTAACCCTGAGTCACAAGAATACAAGTACGGGAATCCCCCTCAGTAGATACAATACATGTGGCAGGGAAATGAGCTCCTGTATAGAATTGTAATTAGATTTCGATACACCACTTTACCCCACAAGCCGAGGCCTTCTCAATTACATGGAAGCGCCCTAGCTCTGAAGGGGGAAGAAAATTATTTCATAATAAGGGTGAGGTGTAGCAGGTTGTGCGAAAAATCCTTGCATTCATTTATTTGTTTTTGTATCTTTCATCCGCTCATGGCTTCTTGTCCATTTGACACCGAGTCTCCTAGTGCCAACTAACGACGTCGTCAGTCGGGTATTCATCGAGTCCAGTGAATTGGAGAGGGTGGTCGCCATCCATCCTGACATGGCCGAAGAGTGGGCAGGCTTCGTCAGCAGCCAGGACAAGTCAGTTGATGTATACTCCCGAAAAGTTATGTCCGGTGGTTAGGCAAAAGCGAACAACAGCATAGTCACTCTCCAGGACCCACAGTGGCCAGGGTTCCTCATGGATTTCCAAAGCTCTTTTTTTGGATTGGAGGGGTGGGAGGGGGTTCACGGCAGAACTATTGTCAATGGAATTATGATCAGCCCTTGCGTCGTACAGCACCGTTTTACTTAATGGGTACCTCAAAAATGATTGCACACTACCAAAAAAATGCCAAAATGTTGGTGTCGCCATATAGAAAAATAATGCACGGTATATATTTCATGAAACTATGATGTATCATTTTTGGCAGTATAGTTTTGCCGTATTTAAAAAAAATTACTAAATAATTTGTAAAGTCCTTTGTATACAGAAATTTCATTTAAAATTTTTGTAATACAATATATGAAATAGTTTTTTAGTTTTTCTAAAACGGTTTCAGTAACTAGTTTGTATTATTATTTCTTGAAAAGAAATTACCATAATTTTTTAAAGGAACGATAAACCGGAAGTTAAGAAAATAAATGTAATACACCAGAGAATAAATTAAGTACTTTTGAAAATCTTTAAATAGTTAAGAATAATGATACATCCGATCATTGCTTGTAAAGCGAACAACTCCTTTGTTTACACTTGGGTCATACTCTCAAATATGTTCGAAGAATTCTATTACTTCCTCTCGCATCTGAGAGCTTAATTCTCTTGAGAATGTGTTTCGATTTTAATGTTAAAATCCCTTCGCGTACAGAAGTTTTATTAGCTAAAATTATAATTAAAAATAACACACAGAATTGGAACACTTCATCGTAATTCTGCCAATATGGTGGTTGATCTTATAGATAGCAGTGATAAAAATACCACCTTGGGAAACAATGAAATGGAATATGGAATTCCCAAGCGATTCGGAGTAGTGTTGAGTTGTGCATGAATTACTTACGAATGAAATTTTTGAATAGGATTGTGGTCGAAACAGTTTGTTTACTTAACTGAAGATTGTATTCCGTTGCATTCTCCCCAGAGTCGTCAATGAGTAAAATTAGAATACAATTCATATAAGTTTCGTAAATCTTTACCAAAATGGTAGAAATAAGCCTGATTACAATTGTAATCTCAGCACAAATTGAAACTGTTGAAGAGAATGTTAAAAGAATACAGATGTAATGTTTGAAGCAGAAAATAAATTTCTTGGTTGTGAATGACAAATATTTTAAACAAGGTTCTTAATGTTCGAAAATATCTTCAATGATTTTGTTGCAACAATTTATTTTCTTTGAACAAATATTTGATCTGTACTAGATAAGATTAAAAATTTTTATGAGGAATCGATAGTAATAATATGAATAATAAAAACAAATGCCCAAAGTGTCACATTTTGAAAATTTCAAAGTATTTCCTTTTCAGAACATGCAAACAGAAATTATGCTTTGAGATAATATTTTCAAATGAGAGATTAATTAATCTGCAAAATAACAATCAAGGGGCATTGAATGATGGATACAATTTCATAACCACAAATCTTTTAACTCTTTCATACGCTAGATTTTTGACAAAAATAATGCACTGAGAGAAATAATATTACAAATATTTTATCCAAACTTCACAAAAATGACCTATAAAAAATCATAAAAAATTGTCTTTTTTTGACAAAATTCACTATTTTAGTGCAGTCGGATACCATAAGAAACCTTCATTATTGCAAAATACATTAAATACTTAGAAATAATTAAAAGAAACAGATAAAACTACTAGATTAGGTATATTTTCTTTCAATCATAAGTCGATTCTAGTCCCTTTATACAGTTCACTAACACGCTTACTACACTTCGCTTGTTAATTCCTCAATACAAGAACTATATTATTCATTTACAAAGCCCAATTAAATATGCAGTAATTCCTAAGTGTTACGCTCTTTTAAAACCCTCTTTAAACTCCACGATTATTTTAGAAGATAACAGTAATAATATTTTTAAACTAAATAAAACATTAGGGCCAAATCTGACCTTCAGAATGTTAGAAGCCATGTTGAGTTTCATCCAAAGAGGCTGCTATTAAATTACCTCTTCTTAATGGATTACTGCGTGGGACATTTAGAAGGCAAAACGAGGCATTCTATTTCAAGAATATTCCCTTGAGCCTCTCAACGCATAAAAATGGAAAATCAATCAATCGCGGTTCGTTGATTTTTCGTAATGAGTCAGACATATATACATCCACAGTTAACAAAACCGTGTTCTCTCCCAGACAATAATGAAATATTTCGTGAAGGACAAAGAAAGAACGGTGGATTGCTTAAAAGAATCTACGAATATGTGGTTGGAGATAATTATTTCTTAGATGGAATATTCAAATGGGGATAGTATCTCTGCATAATTTTCATGTTACGTTTCCCATTTTTTTTTTAAAAAAAGAGATTTAATAGTTTCTTCGAGAAAGATAGTTATTTATTTCATTTATTGTCTGCTTTACATTTAATGGTTTGTAATGCGATTTAACGGTAGATGGCGCTGCAAATGGATTTTGTGAGACAATTGAATGTTTGTTTTTGGTTGAGAAAAAATAGTGATAGTCTATCCCATGCATCAAATTACGTTGCAATTATTATTACATTGAAACTAAAATATACAAAAGGAAATTGTATACATTTAACTTTTGCATTCATTATGTTTGCGTATATTTAATTTAACAGCATTGACATTTAAATTTAAATATTGAAAGTATAATACTCTGAGGGTCAAAAGTCATGCGATAATTTTTAACATGGTGTGGGATCTTTTCTTTCCCTCAAGAGGTGCAGGAAATGGCGTGTGATGGACTCAAAAATTGTTGGAAATCCCCTGCAGAAATACTAAGTCGTGCTACCTCTAAAGGCGTCCATAATTGTACATGCAGAATTTTGTAAATAAACTGACCTGTCTATTGTATCCAAAAAATGTTCTATGAAATTCATATTACCCAATCTAGGAGGACAGATCCTTCCCTGAAGGATTTTTTTAGACCAATTGCAAGCAATCATGGCCTAGCGACATGTCGCTATGTAATCCAGAAAAGTTCCAACGTAGTGTGGATACATGAATGCCTTTAATTAGCTGAACATAAACATTTCGAGTCATAGATTGGTTCGGTTGGATCTGAGAAGCCAGTCCTTTCATGTTCAGACACCCAACACCAAGAAACAGCTACCACCAACTCCTGTGTATTTTCATGAGGACAACTTCAATAAATGGCTTCGGAGTGTCTGCACCCTACTCGAATCTTGATATAAGTTCTGACTAACTGGAATCGTGATTCATCACATTAAGCCACCGTTTTATAAGAATCAAGAGTTCAACCAATATGTTCAAAAGCCAAGGCGTGGTGGTACTGGAGATGTGCTGTTAGTAATAGCACTCGGTTTAGTTTTCGGTTGTCATGATCCATTAAAGCCAAATTCAACCAACATGTCCCAATGGACACGTTCGCCCCACATTGATTTCTGCGATTAGTTCATGCTGTGATGCTAATCTATTAAAACTGACAATTATGCACGTATGTCATTGGTTTTGTTCATTAACCGCAAATTGTTG
Source organism: Trichonephila clavata (assembly GCA_019973975.1). Taxonomy (NCBI): domain Eukaryota; kingdom Metazoa; phylum Arthropoda; class Arachnida; order Araneae; family Nephilidae; genus Trichonephila; species Trichonephila clavata. The sequence goes on from BMAO01028173.1 coordinate 44,014, forward strand.
GCCACGGCGTTGTCTATGGTGGAAATTTATGCATGGAATTTTGTATTTGTTGCAAATTCTTGACACTGTAGATATTCATAACGTTGAATTCAGTAACGTATTCCGAAATGGAATGTTCCATGTCTCTTACAGCAACTACATTCCGCATACTAAGTGCGTTATTTCCCGTCGTATGGTCAAAATCACGTCGGAAATATTTTCACACAAAACACTTGATCATAAATGAAAAGACTACCATTGCACAATGTCTCTTTATACATTTTATGCTGCAGTAATTTGTATATTTGCGTAAAATAAACATGGTAAACATAAACATGACACCAAAACGCTTAATTGAAAATATACTACACTAAAACATTCCCAATTTCCGAAATCAATATATTTCACCTTAAAGGTATGCACTTTCAACTGGTATATGAACAAACCTCTAACTCTTGTTGCCCTGTGTATAAAGAAGCTTCAGAACAAATTCTGCAGCTACCCATATTTATCTAATATTTTAGTTAATATGTGCATTGCAGGAATATATGCAAGTTGCATTATACAAAAGATAAAAGAGAAACTGTCACCTATACATTTACATTTTCCAAAAAGAAGGCATTTTTACACACATTACATGTCTAGTGACATTATTCAATATTTGTCGTTGCTGCTATTTAAGGGAGAAAGAACAAAACTACCCGTTCCCGGCAACAAATACTTTATTTGCACAAATTGCTGCCATTTATAGGTTTTATGTAAAATTAATAAGTTTTTATTTTACTTAGCTAATTCCTAAGTAAGATAAATAAAATATATCCACAGACCAATTTGATGTATCAGGTAGTTGTAGCTACCTTAAAACTAGTCTGTTTGGCTCCTTTTTGAACCGTACAAAAACAAAAACAAATAACTAAGTCGTTATGACGCTTGACTATTATCAACCCCGCAGTGTAAATAGGGACATTTGCTTAAATGTGTCCATATTACCTTAGTGCCCAAATTTGTTAAGTTTTTACGCTATTGTTATGACTTCGACACTTCAATGTACACTGCTGGCCTCCGTAAATGCAACACCCTGAAGGAAGCACGCACATAACATGAGATTTACAACATGCATTAGCGGAGGGGAGATATGCAAATGATTTGAATTTCAGCGCAGACACACATCATGCACGCCTGTGGCGCCACCTCCAAGCGCTATTAAAGGCTTTGAGATTTCGACGATTTCAAGTTCGGCAATTGTGTTTTTCTTGTGTTTTTTTTTCAAAAAAAAAACGATCAGTTATGTCACGTAGAGAACAACGATCAGCTAATGATCAATTATCTGAGTTCGACAGAGGAAGGATAGTGGCCTACCGAGATTGTGGATTATCTTTCAGGGAAATCGGTAGTCGTGTTGGCCGAAATCAAACAACTGTAATGCGTATATGTGACCGTTGGATGCAGGAGGGTACGACGGACCGACATGGTCGATCCCATCCACCTCAGTGCACCACTTCACGTGAGGACAGGCAAATTATGCGCATGGCAGTGACGGATCGCCCAGTCACATCACGAACCATAGCACAGCACATTGAGTATGTAACGCATCATTCAGTGTCTGCGTGCACCATTTGACGCCGTTTACAGCAGAGTGGTCTGTCCGCAAGACGTCCATTGCTTGGTCTTCCCTTGACGCAGACGTCTCCACCGTCAATGGTACGATTAAAGAAGGATGTGGGTGGCAGAATGGAAAGAAGTTGTCTTTACTGACGAGTCACGCATCTGTCTGCAACACCACTATGGTCGGATTCGAGTCTGGAGACACCGTGGAGAGAGGATGCTGAACAGCTGCGTTATGCACCACCACACTGGTCCTGCACCGGGTATTATGGTATGGGGCGGTATTGGATATCACTCTTGCACTCCTCTAGTACGCATTGCCGGTACTTTAAACAGCCAGTGCTTCATCTCTGAGGTGTTGGAACAGTTGTCCTTCCTTACCTTCAGGACTTGGCCACAGCCATATTTCAACAGGATAATGCGCGACCACACGTGGCACGCATTGTCCAAAGGTTCTTGGTCAATCATCAGATTGAATTGCTTTCCTGGCCGGCTCGCTTTCCGGATCTTTCGCCGATAGAAAACATGTGGTCCATGGTTGCTCAACGATTTACCCAGATTACACCCGCAGCTGCCACACCAGATCAACTTTGGCAACGTGTGGAAGCTGCTTGGACTGCTGTACCCCAAGAACACATCCAAAGTCTCTTTGAATCAATGCCGAGGCGTATGGCAGCGGTGATCTCCACCAATGGCGGCTACTCTGGCTACTGATTCTGGCAGGAACCACACTTCACAGAAGTCTATAAATTTAATCATTTAAAACTTGGTCAACATGTTATCTACAAAATAAATTTTGTTGTGCTATCTCTTGTCTTTCTTGGTGTTGCATTTACGGTGGCCAGCAGTGTATATTAATCGGAAAAAAGGATAAAGTTAGTAAAATGTGTGTGTTATAATGAAAATGTATACTCATGAATAAAAAAAGCCTAATTATAAATTTATCAATGAATTTATTATGATATTCAGCGATCTAATTCTATGTTTTTTCTAGAATTTGGAAAAATAATAATTGAAACTGATGTTTTCATATTAAAAAAAATATTAAGATAGCCATCTAAAAAGTTTGAAACATTGTGTTTCTTTACCAAAACCAGCCTTTAAAGAACAACTGAAATAATTTCCTACCTGTTGTATGTGGTTTGTTTTGCAACGTTCACTGTTTAAATTTATTCCATGAACCTTGCATTCAAAACTAATAAATTGAAATGTTAATACATGTAAAAAGCAATATTCGCTGTTATCTTTCAGAGTGTATGCATAAAAATGTATGTGACTTAAGTTTTGCATTTAGAATTTTTTTCGCTTAAAAAGAATGCCCTTTTTTTACATTTCAGCTTTTAAGAAATTGTCTTTCTTGTTCTTTTTTTTTCCAGCTCTCTTTTTATTAATTTCTTCTTTTTCAAAATTTCCACGACTATTTATTAGTATCGAAAGAAATGGATATATTTGTTCTCGAAAAATGCCCGTAAATTAAGTAATAATGCAGATATACTAATTTTAAGCTAAAAAATAATTACTCTCATACATAGTATGTATGTATGAACATATATAGAGCTGCTACAGCTATGATAAAAACAGCATTAGATCTATCCCAAAATCTAGAAGTTTTCCTTGAATAAAGAAATTTGAGTTGTACATGAAATTTCACTTAAAATCTCTTTATTCCAGAAGTATTCAAATACAATGGTGGCCAAAATTGTGGAAACTTTTAAAAATTGTTATGTTTTTTAAGCTTGTACGCTTTTAGTGTTATTATTGTTTGATTACTACATAATTTATTTGCAAATATTTTCATTAAATTCTTAGTATGCAATCTTCCCTCCAAAAATTATGATTAAACATTGGGTCGCAACTACTGAAACTTCGAAAAGCATTGACCTACCTAAACAGTGTATCTTTTTCCGCGTAGGTAGGATCTGAAATTTTAAAGAGAAAATAAATTCAATCCACCCTAATATATAGTATCCATAAAACCAATTGAAAGTTTCCCATGTTCTTCAACATTCAGCAACGGCATTCAGGTTTCAGCTTCCAAACACATGTACTCATTTTCCGTTTATTTCACCCAGAACTCTTGATCTAATTAAAAACATTTCAAAGCTTCTTCATTATTCCATCAAACATCGATGTCTATGAATCTAATGTGTCTTTGATACAAACTCTAAAAATCTCCATCTTATAATTCAATTCCAATACGCCGGAGCAAAAGCCATTAAGAGAAATTCTCAACAAGTGAGCCCCAAACACTTTTAAAATTAGTTCAAGAAAATTTGCATCTGCTTCATCTTTGGCAGTCTTAATTCGAAAAGAATTTTCTCTGTAGATATTTCCTTTAAAAATTAAAACTTTCTTCTGGAAAGCCACAAAAATTTGCATACTCCATTACTTAACTTATGATCGTGCAATGTGCATTGATTATATTGCTTCTTAAGCCTTAGAAGATTAAAAAGAAAGCTGGTGCATGGAAATACGTGTTGATATTTGTAAAAAGAAAAATTTTGCAGTATTTGTGAAAATAGCTTTGAATATTGTTCGTGAAATTTTATATCAAATAATGATATTGTGTACTTTTTTAAACCTTTTGTAAAGCTAGTTTTTCTAGTAATGTTATGTTAAAATATTTTTGGGATTTAGATGGATTTATAAAAAGAAATTCTCTCTAAGCTAGTTAATTCAAATTAATCTTAATTTTAAGTCCTCTTTTTGGTGGGAAATATATTTTCTTACCACCAATTGAGAGATTTAATTTCTTGCCACCAATTACTGATCTTGTTTTTTTTTTTTTGCATCGCATTGCCTGATATTTAAAAAATACAAGTTGCAAGTTCTAAAATCCACACAAGAAATAATAAATTAGATGCATTTTGTGTTTAAAAAAACGAAATAAAATATGTATACCTATCACACGCGTGCGCGTGCGAAATTTAAGAAAAAAGGATTAATACAAACGTATATTGTTTTCAAATGCTTTTGTATATCACAACAATTAACGTGTATATATTGTTTGTCAAGTAGGACATGTTTATTAATTTTTATTAATCGTACGACATTTGGAATAGTTTTTCTTGCTGCTCAAGAAATTTGCAGATCGTTCTTTGCGCTTGAGACTTACTTGTACAAGATACAATTTGTGCTAGTTGAAATGCTAAAATAGGTGCATTATCATAGATGAGAAGATATATATATATATATATATATATATATATAGCCTCCCACAGACATTTACAAATTAAAGTTGGTGATTCATACTTACCATTTATTTTTTGTACATATGAAAGGTATTCTATCACGTTGAAATGACCAATTTTGATCTAAGTACACATTTTTCGTTTTTATTTTATTTTTTGAGCTTTATAAAATACAGGGTGTCAACAAATTAGTTGGGCAAAAGAAATGATTTATTACATGTAATTTACAGGAAAAAAGTACATATTGCTATAAGATAGAGAAATAGTTCAAGTTTACCATTATCACAAATGTTCGATGTGGCTTTCATTCGTTACTCTGCAAATGACTCATCCGTAAATCAAATCTTCCCGTACATATGTCAGCATGTTACCATCGATCCAATTAATTGCAATGCGGATTCAAAAACGCGTTTTAAAGTATGGCATCTTGCTTAATGTAATGGCATTGCTTTTACTAAAACACTTGTAGTTTTTTCTACTGAAAATAATGAACTAGGTATTTTTATAAAGCTAATAAGATGGCCTATAAAACAAAATCATAAAAAAAAAAATGTCAATTTTTGTCAAAATTCACAATTTTAGGGTAGTCGGATACCTTAATTCACATAAATTTAAGGCGGTTGATAACGTTTGGAACCGTGATTTTCGAGAAACCTAGAAATGGACAATGTTTTTGATATTCAGTAACACCTGAATTAGAATAAACATTTAAAATTGCTTTAAAGTATTATAATCATTGTTCAATCGCATTCTTATGGCAAAAAATGAAGGACTAATGATATATTTTAGATACGTTCACTTTTTAGGAAAAAAATGCTTCTATAATAATAATACTATTATTTTGCCTGGACATATTCGTAACTATTACTTCTGTACCTGGGTTGAGCTAAACTCAATTCCTTCATATTTTATTTTGTTAAGAGTTCATAAAAAAATATACATTATTACTCCAATTAATCGTAAGTCTGAAAATAATGGAAATTTTTCAAACATTTTAATTCAAACCCGTTGTAGAAATTCTAGCTAGGTGTATTATTATTACAGCAGCACTTTTGATAAAAAAGAGAACAACAATCATTCATCATTTACTTGTAAATAATAACATTTAATTAATTTTTTTCTTGTATTAATATTCGTCAAACAATTTTATTCATGTGTTCTAATACAGTCAACTGACTCTGACTATGAGGACGTTGTACACTTGTACGCTTTTTCAAAATCACACTTCAGAAAGCAGTCATTCGCCTTAACATTAAAATTACTCAAGTACATGATATATGCCTTAAAATAGGATAAAAAAGAAATAAAAGCAATTTCCAAAATTAACTGAATTTTTCGGAATTGGAACCAGCAAAGTAGCACATGAATTCAGAATTTTATGAAAAAGACATGAAAATGAAATAAAAAAACACACGTCACGCAGTAACAAAATAAATAATTTCGTCATAAAATTCAAGAATTATTATCACAATTACAGAAATTCGGTAATTTAATACTACACACTTATAGATATATTAAAATAATTATTATATCTCGACTTCATTTGTTCACCTAGGGAAACGCCATTTTAAATATTGAAGTAGTTATTCAATAAGTGAGTACCACATTAACTAAGCCTCGTTAAACAGAAAATTATTCGGAGTAATTCATTCCATTTCGAATAATCGTATGGGCTGTTGAATTCCAACAACTGTAGTTATCAAATAAAACGGACGATCTCACACATTCGAAAATTCTTATTTGTATATAGATTCTAAATGAAACGCATATCATTTAACTAATAAAAAGAAACGATTTATTCCCAAAGTATACCCTTGAGCTCTAAAACGCGATTAATTAATTAAAATGGCAATCCATGTCACGGGTTTTACTGTTCACACCCTTTGCAGAACCATTTAGATTTCAAATTCCAGCTTTAAATTGTTCGTAAATGTTCTACGCAAGAACAGAAAATAAATATCGGAATATTCTACTAACTGAAGTGAAGAAAATTAAATGTTGCACGATTAAGGGAAATTTATTTTGAAAAGTAAATATTGATTTTATTCTTATTCGTATAGTTAAATTTTTTTTATTTCATTATTTTTTTATTTGATAACTTTTTATTTGACAATATTTTTTTATTTGAATATTTTTTATTTGGTTATTTTTTATTTTATTTTTTATTTAATTATTATTTTATTTCAATTCAACAAACGATTCAACAAAATAATTGATTAAAAGACAGTCATAATTTTAATTATTTTCAATTTTTATTATGGTTTCATATTAAGAGGTATAAAAAGGCAATGTACAGGATATATTAAATATTTGTACTTAAAAAACTTAGCAAATTTAAATATGCATAAAATATAACTTTCTATTAAAAAAAATATTTAAATTTCCTTATTCTTTCATTACTCGATGAAATACTGCAATTTTCCGGTTCATTGTTTTTTTTTATCTTTAATGAGGCTGGGGATTGGTATTTTACTAATACAGACATGGCACACTTCTCCGAAGGTGATATGATATATATATATATATATATATATATATATATATATATATAGGCAGAGAGACAGATAGAAAAGAAAGAGTAGGAATTGAAAAAATAGCTTAATTTGTCTGCATTGTTGTAACAATGTCCACCCGGTTTTGCTAGTTTGGCTGAAAAACCGGTTTTTGACGCCAACTTTTGCCATTGTTTCAACAGTTACATTGTTACAAAAATGGAGACAAATCTGTTGGAATCGAAAACCGGTAATTAATTTAATTAATTAACCGGAAATTAATGAATTAATATTTGAAAAATTTGTATTAAATCAAGTGTCATCCACTACAATTTAGTGGGACGTTAATAAACACTTTAATTAATTTTAATTTTATAGTGGGACGTTGATGAACATTCACATTCTTTGAGGTGAGATGCTCTAAAACACAAAATAACTTTGCGCAAACTTAATGATATTTGAAATAATTTCAAATCTTTATCTGGGGGATATGGTATGATTCACACATTTTTTTCAATTTAATGATTTTCATAATTTTTTGGTAGCCTTCTATATAAATGTACGAGGTAAAACAGATTTCGTGCTCAAAATTTCATAAAAAAATAACAATTAATTTTTTAAGGGAAGAAATTTATGAAGTGATTTAAAAGGTTACTTCTCCTATAAAAATTAACATAAATTTTTGAAATTTGATTTAAAAGAACGACAAACCATTTACAACAAAAGTTAATATGAGTTTGGTGATAACATGATTTGTATCCGCACAATACTTCCTTTTACGAATGCTCATAGAAAATTCCTTAAAAAAAGTGTAAATTCTAAATTCAATTATTTTTTAAGAAATAAGTATTGTGCTTTGATTTAAAAATTCATACCAACTTTTGTTTCATGTACTATTAGCAACAAGTGAATAAATTACAAGTATTAGATACAATAGAAAAAAAGCCTTAGTATTTTAAATGGACAAACTAGTCATTTTCTTTTCTTTTTCGGATAAGTCACACTTTAAAGTTTGAATTTACCATTGGGATGTGAATAAAAAACAAGTAAAAGTTATCACAACTCTGCGTTTTTTAAACTTATATCTTTTAAATTTTGTTAGAGTATAGAAAAATGTGGAAAAATAATGTAGGCTGAAGAAATTAGATTGGATTTTTTGACTGATTTTTGTCAATTGAATTCTACTGTGTCTCCTTAAAATAGGAGACTACCATTACCACTTATCCGTGGACCATCTCCAATTGTACGAATTATGCAACTGTCCATACTCATTGCTCAAAATGTAAAACAGTAATTTACGGGTATTATGCAGTTCTTTCTTTTTTCAATATGTTGTATGTAGAAAAAAAAACATTTATAATTTGCACTTCAAATCTGTGCCTCTTCAAAAGTAATGTTCCTAATCACCTTTTCCTCTAAATTGCTCTGAACTATTATTCCGTCTTTGCTTCTGCACCATGACAGAGCCACATCAATTGTTCATGAAAAAATGTTGTTCTTTTCGATGTTACACATAAAAAGGCTTGTTCAAAACGCTTCCCTGTGATTTATTAATAGCCATGACCAATACCAATCAAGATAATCGCGTCGAGAGTCCAGTGTGATCCTTGTTATGCATACAAATTTACCTTTCTTATCCCTTGATAAAATTTCATACGGTAGTATATTCCTCAGAATATATATATATTCTAATATATATATATATAAATATATATATGTGTGTGTGTGGTGTGTGTGAGTATGTGTGTGTGTGTGTTTGTGTGTGTTGTGTGTTTGTGTGTGTTGTGTGTGTGTGTTGTGTGTGTGTGTGTGTGTGTGTGTGTGTGTGTGTGTGTGTTACCGGCAAAGTATGAAATCCGGCATTCTACAGAATGCCTAAATCTAGCCGGTAGTGTATGAAATGATTCCTATTTCACACACTGCCTAGGCATTCTCTAGAATGCCTAATGAGAAACCGGCAAAGTATGAAAAACATCACAGATTCGTACCGAATATTGCCAATTGGTAAGCCATTGTTAGAAATGTCAAAATACTCAATACTGTTTTTTCCTGTGCTACCTAAAAATAGAAGAGCAAGCTATAGTGTTGGAGAAGGAGCCATGGTCTATAGTAGGGTTAAGCAAAATATGTCACGCGTGCCACATGTGGCACGCAGTACAATTCTCAGTGGCACTTTGAACTACTCAACAAATTTTAAAATTTTGAATTGTTTCAAAAATGCTCTATTGTGTGGTTCGCTGAATCAAATTGGTTAATTGGTTTGACACGCAACAGCTAAAAGTTGCTGGCCCATGGTCCATAGACATGAAACAACTATTCGACGGCTAGTTACCCAAAATTCAAGTCTGCTGCAAAAAAAGGGGTTTTTCTTAACTGAAATTACTTACTAGAAGTTAATAACTGATATACAAAATGCTAAAATAACTACTAAGGACTCAGACTATTCGTTGCAGAACAGCTATGATGTGATATGAGAAAAATTATGTAAACTCATTTAACCTGTTAAAGAAGGCGTCAGTACCATAAAAATGTGGTCCCCAACTCCTGGTCCCTGGATCAAAGGGTATCGGGCCACTCAAGGAGCATTAAATTATTTCCATTATAATTACTGGGGTATATTTTTCTCGTATTTGTGCAACTTTCCATGGAAATCGTTTTATATTTTGTGTAAAATCATTTTATAATTATTTTTGGTGCGACTGAATTTTATTCTGAAGGTATATTTAAAAACAATTAAATTATAATGTCGAAACAATTTAAAATATAAATAATCAACATCCCACCCTCCGCGGGCCGCCATAAAATTATCAAACATTGACCGGTCTGGAAGATAAAATGTTGGGAAGAATTGCTATACAGTATTACGTCACGGATTCTTTTTTTCTCCAATGGGACTGCAGATTGGTATTTTTACCATTTTCAGACCTAGTACATTCCCCAGGGGCTGGTATCCCTCTTTAGAGTGGCACCATGTAGGTGATACCAATTGCCGCTGGTAATTTTGACACCAATTTTTCCTTCCCAGAGGGAGATACTTGAGCTCTGACGACGTGAACTTGTTCTAGGAATTTAATTCGCCAAGAGCAACATTAATTCCGTATTCTAGGGATGTGATAGAATTCTGAAAAAACTTTCAACCAAATACACAAATGTTACACGTTATGATATTCAACTCTTCATCCACCTTTGTAAACCTTGCCAGAAAAAACAGAAAATTATTTTTAAAAAGTTATTGTAGTTAAATTTTTTTCCCCCGATGCCAATATATTGACACTTGTAATGAGTGGGAAATAGGAATGGTTTCTATCGACTTGGAACTTCTGAAGTCATTTTAATGCAAGTATATGCAAAATCACAATTTAAAAATAATTTCTATAATGGCAGTCTCATTATTTTGTCAGAATAACATTTGTACTTTTAGGAATGTAAGTCATTGATATATAACATCCTTATTGGGACTTTTTTCCATACTTTACCTAAATAGCTTTAGCATTGTATAGAATGTACAGTCATTCTATACAATGCCTAGGCAAAGAATGTAATAAATCTCACATTTCATACTTTGCCTTCAAACGTCCGGCATTGTATAGAATGCTGGCATTTCATACTTTGCCGGTAAAATATATATATATATATCTTGTTCAAATTGCAATCAATTATAAAATACTTTCTATTCATCCAATCAAGTTCAAATAATTTTTTTAAACTTGTAGTGGGTGAGACTAGATGTTAATACAGTGTTTTTCAAATAGTAATTCCTTCATTAACGGTTAATTAATTTAATTAATCACCGATTCTGAACACCAAATTATATTCGTCTCTATGTTTATAACTATGCAACTGTTCAAACAATGACAAAAGTTGACGTCTAAAATCGGTTTTTCAGCCAAACTAGCAAACCAGGTGTGCATTGTTACAACAATTCTGACAAATCATACTTTTTTCTCAATTCCTAATGTTAGTTCACTTTCTCCCCAAATATATATATTTTCAAATTTTTAATCGTTAACACAATACTTTCTATGGGTCCATTCAAAGTAGGAATTGACTTAATTTTTTATAGTATTTGTTTATGATTGATATTCAAGTAGATACTGTTGCATAACGTTTGTGTGGATAATCGCCCTCATTTCCGCCAAATGAAAGGGCTTCATCGATAGAATTACAGATTACAATATCACCTGGTAATCTTGTTAGAATAGAATAATTAATATATTTTCACAATAATGCAAACACACTACAATTTTCATGTACGCACTTATGATTTAATGGGTTTAATCTTTGAGCTTGATGTAGTTGGTTGAACTGAAAATCACCAGAGTTATTGCACATTTGTAACCATAGTATTGAACGGGAATCCCTGATTTTTTATTATTGTTTTCGAGAGTGAGATAAATAAATACATTTTTTACATCATGGTGAAAACCCTGTTTTATATTGAGAGAGAACGAGGTGGATAAGGATCGGGATTTTTTTCCCCGCCCATCCTAGTCATGAAAATTCTAAGTATTTATTGGGGAGCTATATCATTATATTTGTGTGAACTTAAGGTATTGATCCTTACTTTCATTCTAAAATAGTAAGAAAAAAATAGCAAGTCACATAATAAAGTCATCATTGTGAAATTCTTTGGGTTTTTTTTTTACTTTAAGCGCTTTTTTCAACTTTCATTTTTTTAAAAAAAAACTGTTAAACGCTTTAAGCATCACTATATTTTTTGGTCTCTCAAATACTGCAATGACTTTTAAACTGACATTCATTTGTTTTGGTTCATCAAGCACGTTGGTGTAATACGAAACAAAATAGCTTGTGCGTGAATCGGTCAGAACTATCGGCTGGGCAGGAAAAAGGGCGATATGGACTTTATTAAGTGACGAATCTTATCTTCCAAATTTTCCATGATTAACACGGGATGAGCTAAGATATTAACTCTTGGGATATATCAGCTTAAACAAAATCGATCATACCCTCATGAACACTTTAATCACACACAATCGGAGCTGTACTCCCTTTACGTTAATCGATAAGATTCATCAGCTGTTTGACTCCAGTTGAGATCACGACACACGCGTTCAAAAGAATATAACATATGTATAACTCAAGGATAGATCATATTCCAAATATTGTGTGTGGGGATGGTATTGTCAGAGAGAGAGAGAGAGAGAGTACAAATTTGGTGCTAGAGTTGTTGGCTATTGTGTACATGTGGCATCTGTACTTTGGTACTTGGGATACTGGCGCCATAATCACACTCAGACAAAAGCACCAGGTATTGGATATGCTGATACACTTCAAGACGCTGCCATTGGATGATCCAGTGACGATTCTGCCAGTAAAATCGAGAAGGATATAAAACCGAAGGCACATTTGTTACAAATTGTTTAACATCGTTAGTTATTTCCTGTTTTCTTTATTTAATAAAACATTTTTTTGAAAAAAAAAATAACATTTTCTCATTCGGAAGGAGTATTAGTGTTAAAAAAATACATAATATGAACTAGCTGGTAATTGAAAAAAGACCGATCTTTACCCACCTCCTTCCCTTAACTTTCATTAAATTTTACTTATTGAATAAAGAGGAATAAGATGTGTATTTTCTTCACAAAAAGCAAGATATTTTTATTAAGACATCGAAAAAGAATTGAATACAAATTGTATTAAATGTATTGAAATTCCGTAGAATGGTGCAGAAAAATATTGATTAAAAGCAATCGAAGATTCAATCATCAATAATGAGATACTTAATCATTACTTCGTTGAATATAAATAGTTTTAAGCAATTAATCAAAAGTTGTTGAAATTCTTCCCCGTAGATAAACATGGAGTTCTCGAGAAGCGATTACAAAACGCTTGAATAACGAAACGTTAATAAAACATGCTTTGAATTATCTTTTTAAGGTTCTTGCACCATGCTGCTCGACGAAAATTTCAAAAGATGATCAGAACTGGGTCAAGATATTCAGCACAAACACAAAGCAATACACTCTATAACGTAACTTTTTATTCTTACGCTCCCCTCTAAGAAACTCGTTCTAAGAATCTAATTTTAAAAAGAACACTTTGGGGTATAGTCGTTTGATTTATGGATAACATTCCATCTTCGAAGAATCCATTGTTTGTTCAACACTAAGTTGATGTGAAATTGCAACAAAACCATGTTTGGGCAGCTTAAACACACTGCCGAAACTATGGTCTTTTCTTTGATTAATCGCTTACCAAAGAACGTGGAAACGAAATACATGACGAAAAGGCCATTAGTCTTAAGAATTTTCTTTGCTCTTCTGAAAAAAATACGTTTTCCCTTTCACAAGCAATCAATAACCAAAAAATAAACAAAAGTACCATTTCATGAATTAAATATTTGGTATCTTTTGAATCCGTTTGGTATGTGTGTGGAGCGATTTTTTGAGAAAGAAAACAATTCGCGTCAACTGGCCTTCAGAGAAGAGTTTTAAAAATATAATAAAGGTTTTCTCTATTTTGATTCTAAAGTTTTCCCACTGTAAACATGATCCAGTTCCTTTTGTTTTGCTTGCATTAATAGAACACTTAGATATTTTTTTTTAAATATTGAAGTCTGAATCAAGTTTTTTTTAATATTTCACAGTAATATCTTACATTTTTATTTAAAACAATGAGAGGCAATTCCACGAAACAAGAAAAATATGCCGCGAGGCTTACAAAAGCAAGTAATGATGCACTACAATTAAAAAATTAAAACTATGTACTAATTAGATACAAATAAGAAAGATTCCAATCGGCTACAAGATCTAAAAAAAGAAAGAAAAAATATCAACATATTGAGAGACTTTCTAAACTTGTTATGGAGAGAAGCAGATTTAGGTATTTTATGAAGATTGGCTTTATATCCCTTACTCCAGGAGTCGGTAACCTTTTAGCTGGGTCGTGCCAAACCAATCCAGCAATATGATTCAGCGTGTCGCAGAGTAAGTAGGACACTTCTGAAACACTTCGCTTACCGCGATAATGCATGCAAGAGAATAGACATCAATAGCATAGGTTTACAGTGTTGTTATACATTAATTTTGCATCATTTAAAGATATTTCTTAACGTAAAAATAAGCGGGATAAAATATATATTCACTTCTTCAACAAAAACTTTAAAAAATTCAAATTGTACATATATTAAGTACTTCTAAACATATTTATTCCAATAAGAAATATACACCATAAAATATAAGTATGTTTCCTTCATTATAGTTAAACAGAAAGATAAATAAAAATATTACTTTGATCCTTATACTTGCACCGGTCTATTTTCAATCATTAGTGATTTTCAATTTGTACTTGCAATTTTATTTTTCAATTTCTACTATTAGTTTACTCTCACCCCATATATCTTTATTTATATATCTTGTTCAAATTTTCAATCGTTAATAAAATACTTTCTATTCATCCAGTCAAGTTCAAATAATTTTTTTTAAACTTGTAGTGGGTGACCTAGATATTAATACAGTTTTTTTCGAATATTGATTCATTAATTATCGGCTTTTGACGCGAACTCAGATTCGTCTCCATTGCTGTAACAATGTAACTGTTAAAACATTGACAAAAGTTGGCCTCGAAAATCAGTTTTTTAGCCAAACCGACTATGCATTGTTACAGCAATGCAGACAAATCATGCTCTTTTTTCAATTCCTACTATTAGTTCACTCTCTTCCTATATATATATACGTATTTCAAAAATATACACAAAATAGTTATAAACCTAAGGTAACTATAGTCATTATAGAATAAAGTCTTAGCCACAGTAGTACTAAGGCAATCTCTTGGTCTTAGAAACCAGGATTGCAGATTTAAACAAAGTTTTGCGGTCAGCCAACCTTCACCTGCATTTGCCAATACTCTGGGCCATACTGAATGTAAGAAATATTTAGAGAAGTTTAACTATTATTACAAATAAAACCATAATATTTTAATAAAACGATAATAGTATAGCCTATAATAATTACTAGAATATGTTAAACAAAGCTAAACAATTATATAAAGACTTACCACGTGAGTACAGCAAAACCATTTCCCAGGCAACAGAAAGATGGACATCAGTAACGCATAAAAATAGTAAGTTTTGGTAAAATAACATTAAGTCTATGTATATGCATTCAAAAACTCCAAATTTTGTTTTAAAATTTATAGAAAATAAAAGTACAACCCAGACATATGCAATTAATTTTATGTAAAATATAATATTGTAATTTACTTAGCTTGAGGCTCCATCTGTCGATTAACTGTACAGCTAATAACATATTTCTTATACTTAACTGTTAGGAGTATAACATTTTATAAAGTTAGCAGGGTATCCGTCCCATACAATGTTTAATAAAGTTATTAAAATTTAAATATATATTAAATTTATAACTAACTAATACGTTATTACAATAAATATAATAGAAAATAGTATTTCTATATATAGATATAGATAAATTCGAACTCCAGTAAGGCACTTTAAGCGTATATGCATATATATATATATATATCTTGTTCAAAATTTCAATCGTTCATTAAATACTTTCTATTCATCCATTAAAATTATGAATTGGCTTAAAAATTTTTTTATCTTATTTCAAACAATTAAATATTGAATGTTAATTCTCTACAGTATTGACATTCAATAATTTACAAAGTAGCTGTAAATTTTTAGTGCTTTCAGACTTTTTCTTAATTACGTAAATGTCCGTAATTCTGAATATGTCTATTAAAAAAAGGCCGATTAAAAATTTATCAACTTCCATCCACTTAAATATTAACAAATGTGTTTAGTAGTGCAGAGTGCCACTGACAATTGTACCACATGCCACATGTGATACGCGTGCCTCAGAATGACCGACACCTGCTTTACACTTTCACCACATTTACAACCACCATTGACAAAAGACCAAATCTGGATATGTATTATTCAAAATGTCTCTGTCCAGACATAACTTGTGTTAATTTAAAATCAGTTGTAAAATATTTACACTTCAAACCATGAAACACTGTTAGAAAATATTTCTTAGTCGACAGTGTTTAAAAAGACCATTACTCTATCTGGTCACTTGTTTAGCCAGTTGGTCGGCTCTTTCGTCAGCTTTCTCGAACATAGGTAAACTTCAGCTACACTTCTAAAAATATTTTGAGATATTGCTTTGGTGCTTCTTGAGTATAAGATATTAAGCAGATAATTACATTAAAAATATACCTCTAAAAATGATTTACTATAAAGCATTTACAAAAAATTAAAGTTAATTCTCCAAAATTAAAAAAAATATATATATAAACTGAAATTTTTTTTAAATTGAAAAAAAATAAACTAAACTTGTGATGGGTCTATCCGCGTTAATTTCCAAACTTATCCTCTTGAGTAACTTTGGGGCCAGCATTTATTCTATTTCACAGCCTCTTCGGGAAAAACACGAGATAGCTATATGCTAATTAGTTCGACTATATAAAGTCTAGATGTAAGTGTGAGAGGGAGAAGGAAATGCCAAACTATATGTAAGTATCGTCTACGGATCACTTCAACAAGGTTAGTGCGTATTTGATAGTATTGATATTTATAAAGTAAAGTATTAGATTAATCATTAAAGGAATTAAAGGAAATGAATTTAGTACCGACCTGAGGTTAGCAAGAGTTCGTCTCCTTGTCAATTCTGATAGTTGAGATTACTTAGACGGGAATATTAGATTTGAATGTTAGATTTGAGTATTATATTTGAGTATCAGGATTAATCTAGGTATTAGAGAATCACTCCAAGGTTTCCACTTATAAATTGAACTTGTGCTTGTTAATTGTGTTTGTCTGTCTTCAATAAATAATTATTGTTATAGCTTTTGTTGGTGATGATATGTTTCCTCCTACACCAGGCGCGTCGGGCAATGTGAACTCAGTCCACGATAGGACTGGGCCACGACAAACTTAAATAAGAAAGTTTTTTGAAAGGGTTTAAAAAAAGCTCGCAAGCAACTGATTTAAATCAACCTCGCAAACACTATAATCCTTTTTCCGACACTATGAGTTTCACATAGCATAAAAAAAGGCGTTTTTAATTTTTTTAAAAATATTTATTCAAAAGGGTCATGAATGCATTATTAATACTCATTGGAAGAATTATATTGCACATTTTTGCTGTATTTATGAAAAAAATTCCTCATTTTCTAATATTTATAAACATTTTTCTCTGATATGAAAAATAAATTTGTAGAACATAACCACTCAGGCAAGCACTTTCTAAAATACAACACATTAGATATTTTCTTAGCCTTTCATACAACATAAAATTTAAAATGTATCTCTCTCTCTTTGGAGCTTTAAGAAAACCCCGTTCTTCAAAATAAACTGAAGCCCAAAACTTAGCGTGAATTTTTAAAATGCAGTGAAAGTTTCAAGAAATTTAAATTCTTCAAGCTCTTAGAACATTAATGGAATATTTTATACATAATCACTTGTATGCATGCGTTAATATATTATACAGAAACTAAAATATAGAATATTAAACAGCGATTGTCTGACCTTTAACCCTTTATCTACCGACGGTACTTATAAGTACCATTCACTTTAAAATTACATAGAATAACCATTTTTACGAATACTCTGACATAACTTAGCAGGAATGTTCTTTTAAATTCACTCTTTTAAGGTATCCGACTACCCTAAAACTGTGAATTTTGCTAAAAATTGACAAATTTATTTTATGATTTTATTTCATGGGCCATCTTATTAGCTTTATAAAAATACCAAGTTTATCATTTTCCGTTCACTAGAACAAAAACTACAAGTGTTTTAGTAAAACCAGATGTCATTACTTTCAGCAAGATGTCATACTTGAAAACGGGTTTTACTCATAATGTGATTTTTTTGAAAATAATCAAACGGGGTCAGCGATTGCTAAAAAAGTTTTGAACATAATTAACTGAAATTTTTTCTGTAAGTTCTGTATAATAGTAGAATTGTTTTAACTTTCAGATTTATCAATCGCTGTTTTATTACAAAATTTACGGTCCCTTATGTGAATATAATCACTGTCTTTTTAAGCATTTTCATATAATAACCGAGATAAAGTGCTCTAACTTTTGTAAAAAAGAAAATATCTCTTATCCTGAAGGTCATTTCAAAATTGAATAATAAAGCAACACATTAGATTGAAAAAATTGAAAATTCGTTTATAAATCTTTGGTGCAGAATGGGCCGCGTTTATGCTATTTTTTGTCAATTTTCACCTATTTTTTCCCATTTTAGTTATAATAATTTCTTTTTTATCTTCTTAATTATAGCACATTTTTCTTAAAATGCACTAAACAAATCTAAAAATCACTAAAAAATCCCCATATCTCCTTTTTTAAAAAAAAAATGATGTTGTCGCGCGCGCAACCTTAAGATATATGGCAGCACGAATTCTATGATGAGTAATTTAGCGGGGAAGGCGAATATATATAGTTTTATAGCAGATAAGTAGTGTTTTCATCTGATATTTTGATCAGATAGCGAAGATTGTCTTTTTTATTCCGAAAAAGTAGTCAATGTCAAAAGGTAAATGTCTTATTTTTTGTATGTAAATGAAGGCATTAGAAAACGATTTCAATATTTATTTTAAATGAACAGTGTATATAATTTATTTTTCAATTGAATAACTTTGTGGTACGTATAAGTAACAACAAAGGTGTTGGAGCAAAAACTTTTTCGTCCGTGTGGCTTATAATTTTTTTT